>VDFB02080583.1:0-16885 GCA_007258455.2 Sequoia sempervirens | reverse complement strand
GTGAAGATCAAATCTACTCAAGCTTTGAGAGATCTTCCAAGAATTACAAAGCCTATCAATGTAATTTGCAAGGAGTGTCAAGTTGGAAAGTAGACAAACAAGAGGTTCAAAACTAAGGAATATTCTACTAAAGGACCTTTGGAGTTGGTGAATAGAGACCTTTGTGGACCTACTAAAACAATAATCTCTCAAGGTGACAAGTATTTTATGCTTTGCAGTTAATGATTACTCCTAGAATGACTTGGGTGACATTTCTCAAAGAAAAATTAGAATATCTAGATAAGTTTAAAGCATTTAAATGGATGAGAATGAAATAGATTTGAAAATTAAAATTTTTGAGGAGTCTAATAAGAATTGGTGAGTTTATCTCGAATGATTTTAACAACTTTTGTGAAGATCATGGGAGAAAAAAATTATCGGCTCCTAGAACCCTCAACAAAATGGAGTTGTAGAAAGGAAAAGTGGAAGCTAGTTCAAGCAGCAAGAATCATGATGAAGGAATCAAATCTAGCGGAAGTCTATTGGAAAGAAGCAATTCATACTACAATATACATTCTTAATAGAGGACAAGCAAGAGTGAATAGTTCAAAAACTCCCTATGAACTATGGTATGGAAAAAATCCTAATATAAATATAAAAAAGTAGAGATCAAAGGAGGAAGAGGGATAAGGTCAGGAGAGCAAAAAGAGAGGAAGGATAAGTGAGATAGGGGAGAAAAGGAGGGAATCGCGAGGAGGGTGGGAAGTAGGAGTAGAGAGGGATGGGTGAGATAGAGGTAAGGATGGAAGTAGAGACAGAAGGATAAATCCAGAAAGAGTAAGAAATTGAGAGAGGGAGAGGTAGAGAGATAAATGTGATAGAAAAATAAAGTGGGGGGTGAAGCCACACTAGTGGTTTACAATTTGATGGAGGAAGGAAAACTGACAAAACATGACCCCATGGAAAAAATTTTGGTATTAGGGGTTCAAACAAACCTATAGGTTTGAGCGAACCCATTTAATTCTTGCCCCTCATTTCCTGCCCAAAAATCCAAATAAAATGCACGTAGAAAGGTGGTTCTGTCAAACGAGGGTTTGACCAAACCCTAGTTCGACCAAACCCCTAGGGGTTTGCTCAAACCCCCTTATCCCTCATTCTCCCCCTCAGACATAAAAAAATCTAATATTTTTAATCCTATAGTATGTGAAGAATAGAATGTGACACATGTTTTGGATTCAATAAATATGATATCGTTTGAAAGTTATAGATGTTTTTCAATCAGCCTATCGATAAGGACTTTAGTTGTAATTCTAATAGAAAATGAATAATAATTATTTATTAAATTCAAATTAAATCATAATTTATATTTTTGGAAAGCTAAGAATATCCTCTAAAACCCTTTTCATTTCATTAATTTTGGGTAAAAAAAAATTAGATCAATACATACCCTACAAATACCCATATTATTGCCACTTTTTGGCCCATCATGATCCTACACATACCCAGCTACTCAAATGTGATATCAATGAAGAACTCCTTAAGGATTTCTACTAGTTTCTTATAGGGATTCAACTTGTCGTCCTTTGTTTGATACTCATTATTGACCTAGTTGATTATGAGTTATGAATCCCCATAGACCTTAAGTGCCATTATCTACCATTGTACTACAATTTTTAGCCCTATGACAAGGGCCTCATACACTACAATGTTATTTGTGCAAGGTAATGACAGCTTGTATGATTTTGGTATACAATCCCCTTGTGGGGTGATGAAGAAGATTCCTGCTCCCGGCCCATATTGTGTGTAGGATCCATCAAAGTACATTTTCTAGTGATCTACTACACTTAGGTTGAAGATTGATTCATTGCCGAATTTTGATACAAATGGATTCTCTGAGTATATCAGTGCATCTTCCAATTGATTTGTAATTGTGTTTCCTTTGATGGCCTTGCATTCCACATACTCAATGTCATGCTCTGTCAAAATCATAACCCACTTAGCTATCCTCCCTGTAAGTGTTACTTTAGACAATAGGTATTTAAGGGGGTCTATCTTTGCAATGAGCTTGATTTGATGTGCTAGCATGTAATGTCAGAATTTTTGTGTTGCAAACACGACTACTAGACAAGAATTCTCAATGGATGTATAGTTCATCTCATGTCCCACTATAGTTCTGTTGATGTAGTAGATGGCTCTCTCTTTCCCATTTTCATCATGATGTGCTAAGAGAGCGCCGAGATCTACCACTATTACTGATATGTATAAGATCAAGGGTTTTCCTAGAATTGGTGGCATGAGGACTAGTGGTGTGAGTAAGTACTCTTTGATCTTGTTGAAGGTCTGATCACACTTCTCATCCCACTTGTATGCTACCCCCTTGTGAAGTAGATGAGAGTAAGGGACAATCTTGTCTGCTACTTATGCTATGAATCAGAAAATGGACTAGAGTCTTCCTTGTAGGCCTCTTAGTTGTTTCAATGTTTTCGGTACCTCCATTTTGAGGACTGTGTTGACCTTAGCAAGATCTATCTCAATTCCTCTCATAGATACGATATACCCGAGGAGCTTTCCTGACTGTACCCCGAAGACACACTTCTTTGGGTTGAGTCTGACCTTGTATTCCTCTAACCTATCAAAGATGGAGCCCAATGCGGCTATGTGATCTCATCTTTTCTTGGATTTAGCCAATATTTCATCCACACAATATTCCACAGTTTTATGGATCATATATGAAAGATCAGTGTCATGGCCCTCTGATAGGTTGCTCCTAATTTTTTCAATCCAAACGGCATCATATTCCAGCAATATGTCCCCCATGGGCAAGTGAAATCCATTTTGTGTTAGTCATATTTTTCTATCATGATTTGGTTGTAGCCTGAGAGTCTATCCATTAATGATAACATCTCACATGTGTCTTACTGGCATATCCATAATCATGTCAATGTTTGGCAGTGGAAAGTCATCCTTGGGACATGCTTTGTTAAGGTCTCTGAAATCTGTATAGATGTGGATGCCCCCAGTGGGATTTGAAATAGGTACAAGGTTTGAGACCCACTATAGATAATCGATCAGTCGTATGAACCCTGCATCTAGGAGCTTCTATAATTCCATTTTGACCAACAATTCTATCTGAAGATACATTTTCCTTAGCTTTTTTCTTACATGCTTTTCTTGAGGATATAGAGCTAGGTGATGAACCATAACCTCTAGATCAAGTCCAGGCATGTCGGCATAGGTCCACACAAATTTTATTTGTCTTTCTTTCAAGAACACAACTAGAAGTTCTTGTTCTTCTATGAAAAGTGACTCTGCATAGAATGTTATATGTGTGGTAGTTCATCTGTTCCCAAGTTGACTGGGTTGCACTTCTCTGCTAGGACCACTAATTTCTCCTGATGAATTGCACTGAGAGGAAGATTGAATCCTTCATCCTCCAACACCTCAAAGAGGTTTTCACTGTTGGATACATCCTTTATTTTTACTATTTTTAGACCATCATAGAGTGTCGCAGTGTGGTTTTCACTCAAAGACCTAGAGATGACTCTCATATTTTCACTTTTGTGACTGAAGGATTCAATCATTTCCCCATAATAAGCATGTATGTCCAGTATGATGTCGAACACGGCCTTGTAGTCTCCATATGGTATTGTATCTCGTAATCCCATGAATTCTGAGAGAGCTTCATCATTTTTTAATGTGTCCAAAATTGGTGGTCCTCATTGGTTGTAATCGATGAGTTGAGGATAGACTAGGTTTAAATTTCATGGGTTTGATGATCTGACTCAAAAGAAAATGTACTAATCATGAGCAGGGAGGAATCTTCGAAAAGCATAGGATAGTTAGTTATGGGGTCCTCATCACTACTACACACATCAGTTATGTCAATGGTAAAATTGTCCATGACTCGACCTGTGCATATTAGTAATTGAAGGGCAGATGTCGATAGCTGAGAGGGAGTTTTGACCTTCTTAGCCGGGGCCAATTTTCCAAGTATGGTCACCTTTGGAGGGGTACATTTGAGGCAAAGATTTCTTATACACTTCTCAACGACAAGGGGTTAAAACAAGTCGTTGTCATTTTCCCTAAGTTTCTTGTTTCTTTCATAGCCCATACTGAGCATCATTTGTAGTCCTTTGTTTCTCTCATCCATTAGAAGATCAAGCACGGTCCTTTCATCTTGATATAGGAGACTGGATATGTCTCTTTCATCCACTATTTCCTGACTTAGATCCCCCTAACTTCTAAATATAGAGGGGTCTGCTTTGAAGGTATGGGATGATGTTTTAGCTAGTTGGGGTTGCCCATGAGTCCTAGGATATTGAGATAACTCCCCTATGACAAAAGCACTTTTCTTCATTATGTAATCCCCACACCCATTATCTTGGATAATGACCTTGATTTCAGACATATCAGGAATGGCAGGTGTCTTTGTCTCAGAAGTGGAGGCTAATGTAGCTACCCAGTCTACATATGGAGTTGTAGGGCCTTCATCATTCTTTTGGACTTGGGAGATTTTATAGTATTTTGCTTCCAGATTCTTGCAGTATGCAAAGGGCTCAGGATCACCATGAATCGTGACCTCTTTATTTTGATATGGGAATTTGACGCACTGATGGAAAGTTAATGTGACTGCTTGCATCCCATGTGGATCCATGGGCGCCCCAAGAGGATGTTATAAGGTAAATCAAGGTCAAGGACCTGGCATGTGGTTTCCATAATGGCTAGCCCTACTTGAATAGAGAGTTGGATAGTGCCTTGAGACACTCTTTCTTGATCATCATATGCTCTGATTGTGATGCCCTTACCCTTTTCAATGGCATCCTTTGAGAATCCCAGATTCTTTATTAATTTTAGGGAATCGATGTTTAGACCCGCACCCCAATCCACCAAGACCCCTTTGACTTTGTTTCTATGAACTAGAACTTCAAGGTGGAGTTTGTGGTTGTGAGATGGTTGGGAGGGGAAATCCTGATCGGAGAATGTTAGGAGACTTGAAGTGGTGATATTTCCAACCATAGCTTGGAATTGGTCAACGTCTAGATCCGTGGAGACGGTGGATGAACTTAATGCTTCCTCTAGGATTTTTCTATTTGTTGGCGATATCTTTAGCAACTCCATGATGGAGATATGAGCAGCGGTTCTTTTCAACTGGTCTAGGACATTGTAGCCATTAGGAATGGATTTCAGATTGGAGGTGGATGCCCTAGGTGGCTGTGATGGTCCAGCAATGGTGACTTTACAGCCGTGTGTTGTGACTCCACAATCATCTTTGGCTCCCTTGATATTTATAACAGTGACCATTTCATCTATGGATGCGAAAACATGATCATACACATGGTTCACATTGGCATACTTGGTATTTCCATGGTTGTTCCCCTGGTTATGATCTGGCATCAAATTTGTGTATATTTTTAGGTCTTGATTTCCAGCTGGTTATTTAACGTTTATGACCTTGTCATTGATGAGGTCTTGGATCATATTTTTTAACCTCATATAGTTGGTTGTTGTGTGCCCCTTGATTTTGTGAAAATCACAAAGGTAGTTGTCATTGTACCTTAGTGGTTTCACTTGGGGTTCTTGATAGTTCTCATAGGTGGGAATTTTGATGATATTTTCATTTATCAGTTTCTTCATGACTGATTCAATTAGTTCCCCAAGGGCTATGTACTTTCGCTTGTGGGGGATTTTTCTTTCGTGGGGGTGGTCCCCCTTGATTGTTTAGATTGTTGATTTTATTATTTGGTGATTGTTGTGATACCACATTAGCTTTTGTATTGTTTCAATTGTTGCCTTGCAGTTGTTGGTATGTCTGGGTGTTTTGTTTTGGAGCACTAATTATGACCTTGGCATCCACCACACCATCATTAGTGACATTCTTGTTTTTTGGTGTGAGGTTTTTCATTATAACTAGTGGAAGGGCGGTTGTCTTGATGTTCTAGATATGTGGGTGTCCCCCCTTGTGCAATAAGGGCTCATTCAATGTTGAGCATCTTGGGGATCAAATAGTCATATGTGCTGATACATTCCATCTTAAGATGGAATGCTAAGGTTTTCTCAAGATTGGCAATGATGGTGCAAACTTTTTGTTCTTCCAGCATGGCCCATTTGCTCCTGTTGGCCTTGGATCACCACTGCTACAAGAAGGAAGTGAATGATTCCCCCTTAGCTTGTTTAAGAGCTGATAGTTCCTTTAGACTGACATCCATACCTATATTGAATGCGTAGTTTTTTATGAACATGTCTATAATCTCTTGGAAAAAATTTATTCTAGGAGGAAGGCGAGAGAACCACTCCATGGTACAAGACTAGCCAAACTTTGAGGAAATAGTTGCATTAGATATGTATCATCATATGCGACCTCCATGCAATGTACTTGGAATTCCCTGATGTGATCTTCAAGGTTTCTCGTCCCACTTTATTTATCAAATTTTGGGATTTCAAACCCCTTTGGGAATGGTACCATTGCAAGGCTCCTATCAAAGGGATAGGGACATAAGTTTTTGGGTGTCTTTGTGGTTTTCCCTGACTGAAGATCAAGCACTTGTTGCAAGAGAATTTTTATTTGTGTTGTCACGTCGTCTTGTGGATAAGGAGGTGGAGTGAATGTGTTTTGAAGTGGTTGGGGTGTTTGAGTGATGGGTGGAGTTTTGGGTATGTTAGTGGGAGTTTGTTGCAAGCTCTGTTGTGCAATCAAGGCTTGTTGATATGCCTGCATTTGTTGTTGTGCCAACAACGCTTGTTGTCGGTCTTGCTATTGTTGCGCTAACAACACATGTTGTTGGTCTTGTTGTTGTTGTGCAAACAATGCTTGTTGTTGGGCTAGTAATTGGGCTGCTTCTTGTTGTGCTTGGTATTGTTGCAAGGCTTGCTAATATTATTTTTGTTGGGTTTTTTGCAGTTGTGCCTGATATTGAGCTTGCGCTTGTGCTTGTTGAGCTTGATACTGAGCTTTAGCTTGGCGGGCAACTTGTGCAACCTAGGAAACCTATGCAGCTTGTGTGGCTTGTGTAGCTTGAGCTGCTTGTGTTGCTTGCAGAGCTTGGGTAGCTTGGGTGACTTGTTGTTGCAACAAAGCTTGAGCTTGGGCAGCTTGTGCTTGTTGTGCTTGGTGTGTAGCTTGAGTTGTTTGCGCTTGTTGAGCAGCTTGTTGTGTAGCTTGTGTGTTTTGTGCCTGGAACTACTAAAGTTCCTTTTGATAGGCTTGTTAAGCTGCTTGCAACCTGATGCTATATTGGTTAACCACATTTTTTCTTGGTAGCGATGGTGGTGGCAGATTCATAATGGTGTTTGTTGTTGTGATGAGAGGTGTTTTCATATTGATAGTGGGGATTTGTGTGGTGGATGGTGCAATTGATATGCTTGGTCCCTGAGAGACCACATTTACAGATGGTGTAGTGATTGTTTGTGTTGCTTGGATCATTTTCATCTATTGTTGTGATATCGATGGAAAGATCAGAGGATTTGGTATGATGTTTTGATTGATGATAAGGGGTTGTTCAAATTTTGTTGATTTAGTGGTGGTAAAGGATCCCTAAACCAAGGGGCAGTGTGGATGTTAATGGAAAAGGTGGAAGTGGTGGAAAAATGGGTGGTTTGTTCCCTTGTGGAAATGATGGTGATGGGTCAAAAATTCCCCCTGGTCCAAATATCCTCGCTTCTCCTTGCGAAGTCATAGGGAGAGAGGTTTGTGTATTGAGAGGATATGTCGATGTTGCGTGAAAAGATGATGGATCATTGGGGTCATGAAAGGTGAGCAGATTGTATGGGTGTAGTGGAATCAATGGGATGGATTGACCCAAGATGGTGTTTGCGTCCAAATCTTGGTTGTTCACAATGGGGTTTCTTTGAATAGATTGAAGGAATGAGCTTCCCTTGTTGACAATTGGTTGAGTTAGAGCAATGGATGTTGTGATTTGGGGGATGGTTTGAATGATGCTTTAAAATGGATGTTTGGATGATATTGGGGGCATAATCCCAAGAGTCCTCTCCATAATAGTGCTTAAATCATAATTGAAAGGGAGTTTAGCCCCATATTTTACCAATTCAAGCATGTATTAGGAGGGATTGAGCCTCATCATGGTATTGACAATTCTGTGAGTTTTGGGATTTTGTACCATTTCAATAATTTCATCTTGTATCATCCCTAAGACATTGTTGGTGATGTCCTCTACTTGACCTTCCTCTTGAGAATCTTGTGGAAGTGGAGGAAGATTGAGTGTGGGATTGATTTTAGGAGTAGTTTGACTTAAGTCACTCAAAGTGGATGTTTCCTTGTTTGTTTCCATGTTCTTCTTGTGTTGAGATCTTGTTTGAAACATAAAATAGGGATCAATTTTCAAGAATGTAAGACATAAACCTCTAATTCCTTGGATTGATCTAATCTTTACATACAAAAAAGAAATTCTAAGAAATTTAAGGATCAAAGGGATGGGGATGAGATAATGAAAGATGGATGATTGGTGAATGATTGGAACTCTTAGGAAACCTTGAAGAGGATACTAAACTTTAGGACTTTTGGTCTGAAGCTTGATTTGATTTTTATTTTGATTGGATTTTGGTTTTGATAATGAACTCATAAACTCTAACAAGTTGGATGTTGTCCTAGCGTAAACTTGTCCACAAGATGATAATTTAAGTAAGTGTGTAAAGAAGGATTCATCTACACAAACCTAGTCAAACAAGATGATTTGGATTTTGATTTCAAAGGATTTTCCTAAAGTTTAGAATAAAGGATTTTTTCAAGATTTCCATGAGTTGTTTGTGAGGTGACTTTTTATTTGATGTTTGAAGGATGGATGAGAATGTTTTGATTTTGACCCTAAGATATTTAGAGACTTTTGCTTACTAGACCAAGGTGTTGAATAACATGCTAATACTTCCTATGTGAGATATTCAAACCTTTGAAAGAGACTTGGATTTTGACAATAGTAAAATGAACACAAATTTGGATTATTCCTTGATGCACGTTTATAAAAGTTGAAGGCCAATCTTTCTCTAAGTTCGTAAAGCATAGACAAACATTTCTTGTGAGCTTTTTGACTAAGACCTTTGGACTTTGGTTTTCGGATTTTGATCTTTCAAAAAATAATTTGAAAGAGAACATGTGTGGGGTCCAATTGTTTCTTATCTTTGCTTAATGAGTTCCTTTTTACCACAAACAATTCTTGATTAGGTTTTCAAACTATATGTCTAATGTCCCAATTTCTTCTCATCCCACAAAGTCCTTTATGTGGAAATCAAGGAAATTAAGGCAAAAGTTACCTATTGTTGACTTTAGTGAGAGAAAATTAAGATATAAATTCAAATGCTTAGAAGCCTCTAAGGATAGAATCCCTAGGTCAAGCAATAACACTCAAGAATTTTGTCAAAGGTATTTGCTTCCTCTAAAGAGTTTGAAATTTGATGATCATGGTTGAATGTTTGTTTTCCAATGTTTAAGATCCAAGCAAAGTGTTTTGATTCAAAGAATATGCACAACCCTATGGATAAGAGGCAATATTTGTTGAATCCATAGTTGGATAAATCCATTTGCACTTATTCTTGGTAGATGATTAACTGGCTCCCCTCCATGAAACTCACTTCTACAGGTCAGCCAAGCTTTAGTACCCATGAAACTCCTATGGCATGCATCTCATCTCTACCAAGAACCATAAAAATGTGGGGCAGCTTCAAAGGTCCAACCTCTTGCACCAACAAATAGATATGGATTTGGGCCTCTAAACAAAAGGTTCTAGTATAGGCATTCCATTTGTGGGGGATCATCCATACAGCAAGAGACGATTGTTTCCCTTCTTGTGGGAACAATCCTCATGATACTTGAACTTTCCTCAAGTACCTGTGCACTTATATACTAGGTGGAAGCCATTTGGCTTTAGGGTGTTCCCGGTTGGGTCATTCCCTAGGGTGATTACTTTTTCCCACTAGGTAGGCCCTCTAAGGATAAACAAAAGCAAGCAAGTACATCCATAGTTCGATCGATCATTTTTTTAGAAACAAAGAGAGAACACACGCGATATACCTAACTCACACTCACAAACTTTGTTCAATTTTAAGAATCCAAATTGAAGTGTGGATGCAATCACTTATACAACTTAATATCATAAAAATCCTTTTGATTCTCAAGATCGCCATGAGGCACGAGAGAAGCGCATACATCTTTTAAATGATATTACTTTGGATAAGATATTACAAAACATAAAAGACACATGTTCATTTTAATCCTTCAAAGCAAGAATTGGATTCTTTTTAAGCACCAAAAGGAAATGTGAGATTTGTTTGTTCAATTGTTAACTCCAAAACAAAATCTAGTAAGTTGCCTAAGGTTCTTTTTAATCCCTTTGTTTTGTTCTTTTTAAGCCCAAAGAAAATTTATTGAGTCCTAAAGCTTGAAGATGACAAAGTCCTTAGAAAAGGGATTATAATTTCTCCCCAAAGTGTTTAAAAACACTTGATACAATAGAAAGAAGATGCCATAGAGAAGTCTTTGTCTTTGTTTCCTCCCTTCACTTTTTATCAAGCCAACCTACAAAAACTATTTAACACTACAGAAATAGAAGCCAAAAACCAGTTAGGAGTCAAAAGCAATCAAAATGAAAAAGCACATGTTGAAATTAATTTCAAAACTATTATTTTCCCAACTCCAGTGGTGTGGTCTATGATAGCAGCATAGTTTGAAGGATTCAGCGGCACTATATAGTGCCACTGGGACTAATAGCAACAGACTATGGAGAAACCAGTGACCGCATATGCGTCGCTATTTAGACCAGCGACGGAGTTTGGAGTTTGGATGACTAGTCGACAGGAGGATGACTCAAGCGTTGTTGTTTGGAATTCAAATTTATAGTGGGAATGACTCAACGTCACAGTTTAGAGTTTGTTAGTGTCGCTATATGGCACTGCTAGACTGGTAACAGTGTAGTTCATCTTTCAGTGGTGTTGTTTTCCTGTAGACACAAAAACTTCAAAAAACAACCAAATTTCTCAAAAAAAATGTGTTAGATTATTTAGATTCACCCTCCCTCTAGCACCAAAATGTCAATGGTGATCCTAGACCTACACAAACACAAAGAAAAAACACATAATTAGCCCCAAATGCAAGTTAGAAACAACATTCCTCATGAAATTCAATTGAAACATAAAAACAAGTAATAATATGAACACAATAAAAAGCTATTAAATCCTATTTAAATGATCAAACTCTCAATCCCATGGGGGAATTGGTGCCATTTAATGTGGAAAAGGGCACTTTCCCAATTCATTGCAAGCTTGAGTGATAATTGATGAAGATAGATGCTCCTTGATGAGATTTGACCACAACCTAGCTATGAAACTTGATGAAAACTATGAAAATGGATGAACAATGGATGAACAAATTCAAAATATCGAGATAATGACTTTGCATAAAGTTTTGGATCCAAAATCCAAATGAGAGCCTCTTATTTATAGATGAGAGAGATGGAGGATGAGGCAAAATGGATGAATGTGGGACAAAATACCAACCAATGGCATAAAGCCATTTGTCAACATGTGAGTGGGCAAAGGTGGAGCACATTTTGGTCATTGTGTAATTAAATGCAATTAGGTGGAATTTCAAAATTGATGAAATGGCAAGTTGGAGGGAGAAGAAAATGATGTTAATGCCACTTGGATCAAGGCAAAGGACATGTAAGAAACTTAAATGCCTTGTTGGATGCACAAACCCTTTTGGAGGGATTTATGTAAGAATCTTAAATGCCTTGTTGGATGTACAAACCCTTTTGGAGGGATTTTTTGAATTTGAAGAATATTCCCTTTTTGATCTACCTTTTTGAAAGTAAATAGAGATTTAATAAATCAATTAAAATGATTTTCATGAGCAAGTTGCAAAAGCTAGAGGATTTGATGGATTAAGATTAGCATTAATCGGGATTTGATTAATTAAGATAGAATTTAGTTGATTTGACACTCTAATTTAGATTTTAGGATTTAAATAAATCAAGAATGAGAAGAAAATGATTTAGACCTAATTAAATAAGGTTTTGATTTATTTAATTAAAGAGGGTGGTGTTTGTTTTAAATCAAATAAAGATAAATTTATTTAATTTAAATGAAATGACCTTAGAGATTAATTAAATAAAATTGATTTATTTAATTAAAGAGATGGCATGTGATGAATTTAATCAAATAAAGATTATTTAATTAAATGATTAGCAAAGGAGATGATTCAAGATGAACTAGTGTTAGTAAAATCAGGATTAGGTGTATAAGATCAATCACTATATTTTTCATGTCTACAATAATATCTAATTGTTGTTCAACAACTTTCTTGACCTCTATATCATCTACAGATTTTTTAAACGTCTTTGACTCATTGAATATGGCATATTTGCTTCTAATGACTTTGTGTTTATCTAGAGCCCATAATCATAACCAAACTCACAATCCACATAGCCTAGAAAAATATGCTTCATGTCCATTTGTCATCTAGCTTACTTCTATGTTCTTTGGGAATATGCACAAATGCTTCACATCCAATGATTTTTAGGTGAGAGTAATCTACCTCTTTACCAATCCAAACATCTTCAAGAATTCCACCATCTAAGGCTGTAGTAGGGGATCGATTAATGAGGTAGTAATTTGTCCTTAATGCTTCTACCCAAAAATGTTTTTTCAATATAGAGTTTGACTTGACATACTCCTCACCTTCTCCATGATAGTGTGATTCATTCTTTCTACAATCCCATTTTGTTGAGGAGTAAGAGGTACAATTTTCTCATTCTTTATGTCAAACTTGTTACAATACTCTTTGAATGCATTGGAACAATATTCTCCACCATTGTCTATTCTCAAACACTTGAGCAATTTATTAGTCTCTCTTACAACAACATGAAACTTCTGAGATATCTTCAATACCTCTTCTTTTCTTTTCATGGGCTAGGCCCAAACCTTCCTAGATGCATCATCTATAAATTTGACAAAGTATAAGGCTCCTCCTAATGACCTAATGTTTACTAGCCCAAATACATCAAAATGTATTAATTCTAAAAAAAAAAAAAAAATTGTTCATGACCACTTATAATAGGTAATATTCAAGTAAGTATAGGTTGTAATTTATATACATTAATAATGATTGCATGAAATTCTTGATAATAAAAAAATTAAGCTAAAACTAGGTAGATTAAAGGTTAAACCCAACATTTATGATTTCATTTCCTTTGATGAATAATTTGAATTGATGTAAAATGATGAGTAGATAATCAATTATATAATATTTTATCAATTGAATTAAGGAAATAATCTTAGGGATATTAGTGAACTTGTTTTATTTTGATGATGTCCTAACCATGTGTATGTCAAATATATTAAATTTATTACAAATGTATAGCAAATAAGTGTCAATGGGGGCAAAGAGAGAGACATTGAAACCCTATTGAGATTCAAGATGAGGAAAATGTTTTAAAGGAAAAATCAATGAAAACACAAGCAAAATGCATTCAAAATAATTTAAACCTTCATTACCTTCAAATCTATGGATTGATCTAAAGTTTGTACCCAAGAACTTGAAGTTATTCTCTTAGTTGTTTTTTTGTGGATTGGTCTTATGATAATTCCATCATAATATGGATAGCATGAATTGTGAGTGTGAAAATGAGAAGGATAGGCTTCAATTTATATATTTTTTAATGGAGAAATAGAGGATTGATATCTTCTCATGAAATGAAGGGTTGAATTTTTTTGTAAGAGATGGAAAATGCCTAGAATTCTAACAAGTGTGACAAGATGGAGGCATGTGACCATGACATGTGGCTTGGGGAAGAGAGCAAGGTGTTCTCACACATGTGTCAGCACATATTGGGAAGAACAAGGAAATGAAACGTGGATGGAAAGGTGTTCTCACACATGTGTGACCACATCTTGGAAAGAACGAGAAAATGATAAGTGGAAACAAATGAGGATAGGTGTAAGATGAGTAGGCTTTGACCATATGACAAGTGGGGATAAATGAAAAGTGTAGGGTTGCTCTCATGGGGAAGAGGATGTGAAACATTTAGGAAGAAAAAGGAAATAAAAAGTGGATCACAAGGTGTCCTCACACATACATGTGAGCACATCTTGGGAAGAACAGGAAATTGATTAGTTGAAACAAATGAGGAGAGGTGCAAGATTTGTAGGCTTTGACCAAATGACACGTGAAGATAAATGGAAAGTGTAGGGTGGCTTTCATGGGAAAGATGATGTCACACATGTGTGAGCATCCTGTTCGAACACGTTTGACATTGCACCAAAAGATCAACCTATTAGTGCCTGATACAAATGCTAGAGATAAAAAAATCCATGAGAGGTGATTAGTCCAAAAATCTCCCCCTCATCATCACCCGAGGGGCTTCAAACATATGACTTGGCTCTAATACAATTTTTGGAGCACATTTTTTGCTGCACTAAAAGATCGACTTGTTAATGCCTATGTGACATAGATTTTGAGAACCTAAATGCTTTCTCTTGCACTTCTAGGGTTTTTCACCTAAAAGGAGAGAGATCTAGACACAAAATGCTTATGTAACACTCAAATCAAGATGTATTCTATATGATATGATGTAAATCAACTTAAATAAATGAAATGGACTAATTGAAATGAACTAAAATGAATGCAAAAGTGTAGTTTAAGCTATGTTTGAAAACACATTGTGATATGCAAATAACTAGGTAAATGAAGAAATTATGTAGAACATCAGGTACAGGGGTAAATTTGAGTGCACTTGGATGAAATGTGAGCTTTCTAGAGTTTCTAGAATGCTAATGAAATTTACTGAGTTTTCACAGTGGGACTCATTCGCCCAAGGTGGTGAATCAATCCTCCTACTGATGAAAAATTGTCAAGAACTAATTTCTGACATTCAGGATCTGAAGTCTGACAAAATATAGATTTCTAGGTCTCAGGTGGGAGTCATTCACCAAGGGTAGTGAATCAATCCACTCCTGGATTTTTGGAAAATCAGACAACTCTACAAAACTAGATTTGGGAATGTCTAAATGTTGGGTTGCTGAAGTCAGTTTTGCAGGAAACATACAGAAAACACTCAACAAGCTTGAAATAATGATATGTTGACTTGAAGAACCTAATTGACTTGATTTCCACTTTTCAACACCTTTAAACCTATCAAATTTGCAAAACAAACTTGGTTGCAAATACACATGCAAAGGGGAAAAATGTTGGAGGGTTAGCAAATAAGGGTTTGCCTTTGTCAAACCCCACTTTGGTAATCAAACCCAATAGAAATAAATGAAATGCAAAGGAAATGTAAACTAACAACATGCAAATGCTATTAACTCACCAAATCCTTGATCTTGTAAGTCTGAAGTAATGTCAATGGCTACTTCAAAGTGCTTCAATAGTTGCTTCAATTGATGATGTAGAATGCATGAATGCTTGAATGTGTTAGTAAATTGAATATTTGAGTGAGGAGAGATGTAAAATGAGGTGAAAATCACTTATTTATACACCCTGTACCTTACTATTTGTTCATAATTTCATCATAGGCCAACATCAAGGATTTCTACTAAAATCCTAAAAGGAAATTCCGAAATATTTTGAATTTAGTCATGGGGACTCCATTCCGCCACCATACGGAATGGGTCCCACCTAGGACCTAAAAAAAGTGTCAGGAATAATGTTGTGTTTATGTTATTTTTTAGGATAATATGCAAAAATACGCTTAATTAAGCATATGAAGGCATAAAGAGATAAAATAAAGCATGAGAAAGGTGTAAATAGTGAAGATGTTCCTAGAAAGGCATGAAGGCTTGTCACAAGACTTTACAACACTTCAATATAAGACTTGTTGATGTGTAAAGACGTGATTTTTAGGTGAATTGCATTAAATAGAGTCTAGAAGAATGTAGAAATGTCTTACAACACTTCACAACACCTTCAAAAGACATAATTCTTTGAGTTTTAGTACCTAAATAAGCATGTTAAAGTCATGATACAACATAAAATTAGAGCAACATAGTTCCAACACCGTGAAAGAAGACCTAAAAGTCCATGAAAATGACAAAGGGATATTTTTCTATGACACATTAGCCCCCACTTTAGTGAGAGGATGAACTAGCTTCAAACTCACACTAAAGTAGCCATGAACATCGAGGGGAGGGTTCAAATGCACTTACGCTAGAAAGATGGAATACAACAATCAAGAGAGATGATCAAGTTCCCAGGATGAAGATCCCTTGGCAAACTAATCATAAGAACAAAGGAACACACAAGTGTTGAAATGAATTGGATGAAGCTTTGATCACTAATCCAATTAGTTGTGAAAAGATATCTAGGTTGATTGTTTGAAAAAAGATAACGTGTACTCACTTTGGGGCCATGAAACTAGTTGTCTGCAGGGTGAGAAAGCCCAAAAAGTAAGATACATACGCTAGTTGGTATGCACTCACAAACAAACACAAAAGTGGCTATGGGGAAAAGTCATGCCGCTAGTTGGGCTTCTCACTCAACCATGTCAAAGTTATACCCATTTGATAACTTTAACAAGGTGCCATAAAGCCAAATGAAATGTAAATGTTAATATTAAAACAATACAACACTATAGGCATGCAAGTTATGTTATGCAAGGTGGCCAAGAAATGAAAAAATGTAAAAGTGTAAAAATTTTCAAGGGAGTCTTGTTTAGTTTATGAAAGGTCAGTCACTTAAGGAACATTGTGTCTAATGTCTCAAGAGAGGACTGATCAAAGAATAGTATATTCACAACTTAGGGGATGCAGTGCATTGCATCAATCCACCAAGAGGAATGCAATATGCTTAGAAAGATCACAAGTTTATGAGGGACATCACACCCAATGTCATCCAAAAAGTGACAAACGCATCACGTAAATGACAAGGCTACACTAAAAAGCATGAATGCACAATGAAATAATGGTA
>VDFB02080582.1:25449-45878 GCA_007258455.2 Sequoia sempervirens | reverse complement strand
ATCCATAGCCCTGACAACATCAATAATGGTTTGCATCCTAGATGCAATCATCCTCACAGGTGGTGTGACACATTCTTCATTTTGAATAATGTTGATTTGATCTTGGATGGTTCTAACATTGGAATTGATTTGTGCTTGCAAACGAGCATGTTCATTGATTTCGTGGTATGTGGGGGTTACAGGAGGTGGGAGTGGGGTGGAGGTGGAGGTGGAGGTGGTGAGATGATGGCGGGAGGTGGATTGCTAATATTATTGAATGGATCCATGTGATCTTTAAGATATGAGTGAACCTACATTGATTTGTAATTTCAAGATGTAAGATACATGTTTAGGGAAATACCTTTTAAACCATTCAATATAAAATACTTTAAATAATTGAATACAAATGATAAAAATATGTGAGCCTCTATTTATGCCTAAGGCACATGTTACTTGAATGAAAACAAAATTAACTATTAATATTATATAATCTTGCATGATCTTACTATTGTTAAATTTGGTTGCCTTAGGCAACTTTGAACACCAAATTTTAAGAACTTCTTTGATCCCCTTAAGAAATGTCATATTGGGACCCCTTAAGAATTCGAATTATGATTTAGGGTGACAAGATGGCTTAAGGGATCTACGTCTAGTGAGGTCCTAGGAGAAATTGACATGGCCCAAGTGAATAAAATTTGGTGAAGTTTCCCAAGGCAACCAAATTTCATTAAGAGCCTAAGAAAAATGATGGCTTTAAGGTTTAGTGTTTAGACTTTAGAGTTTAGGGTTTAGGGTAATAGGATAGCTTAAGGGGATCTACATGTAGTAATATCCTAGGACAAAATTACATGGCATAAGGGAATGAAATTTGGTGGAGTTGCCTAAGGCAACCAAATTTCATTAAGAGCCTAAGAAAAAATGATGGCTTTAGGTTTTAGGGTTTAGACTTTACAGTTTAGGGTTTAGGGTAATAGGATAACTTAAGGGGATATATGTAGTAAGATCCTAGAAAAAATTACATGGCATAAGGCAATGAAATTTGGTGGAGTTGCCTAAGGCAACCAAATTTCATTAAGAGCCTAAGAAAAAAATGATGGCTTTAGGGTTTAGGGTTTAGAATTTAGAGTTTAGGGTTTAGGGTAATAGGATAACTTAAGGGGATATATGTAGTAAGATCCTAGGACAAAATTACATGGCATAAGGGAATGAAATTTGGTGGATTTTCCTATGACAACCAAATTTCACTTTAAGATCCTGGGTAGGACAAAATTAATGGTTTAGTGTTTAGGGTTTAGAATTTAGAATTTGGAATATTTAATGAACTTGCAAGTTAGTGAAGAACATTTTCTTGTGGAATAATTGATTGAGATCTACTCTTGTTTCAACTGACCAACCTAGATCATGATGGCAACTTTGATCACCAAATTTTAAGAACTTCTTTGATCCCCTTAAGAAAATCGAATTACGATTTAGGGTGATAGGATGGCTTAAGGGGATTTACATCTAGTGAGGTCCTAGGAGAAAATGGCATGGATCAAGTGAATAAAATTTGGTGAAGTCTCCCAATGCAACCAAATTTCATTAAGAGCCTTTAAGGAAAAAATGAATGGTTTAGTGTTTAGGGTTTAGATTTTAGATTTCAGGGTTTAGGGTTTACAAAACTTAGGGTAAAGTTTTGGTGCCCCTTGGAATATTTAATGAACTTGCAAGTTAGTGAAGAACATTTTCTTGTGGAATAGTTGATTGATATATACTCTTGTTTCAATTGACCAACCTAGATCATGAGATCTCATTCATATTATAATCTTGCACGATCTTATTATTGTTAAATTTGGTTGCCTTGGGAAACTTCACCAAATTTTAAGAACTTCTTTGATCCCCTTAAGAAATTTGTCATATTGGGACCCCTTAAGAAATTGATTTATGATTTAAGGTGATAGGATGGCTTAAGGGGATCTAAATGTCTAGTGAGGTCCAAATTTAGTCATACTATAGCCTCATTGGTTCCATCTAGCTCTGGGTCAAAAGTGTTTACCCCTCTAAAAAAAAAGTATCATGTTAAAAATCAATCAATCTATACATATCACAAAAATAACAATAATCTTAAATGTAACCCATACTCTAACAATAATAGAATGCTAAATGATCCCCACCCCTAACCATATCCTAATTGAATTGCAAACCTAATTGAAACTTAATTAAATTATAACCTTTACCTAATCTTAAATGTATTCCTATATTATATTATATTTAAATTAATTTATATTTGTATTATAATTATATTAATATTTATTATATATTCCTAATTGTAACCTAACTATTTACTACAAACCTAATTGAATCTTAAGCCTAATTCTCATTAAAACCCCAAGTAAATTGTAACATTACCTATCCTTAATTGTAATCTTATATTATATTTTATGATATTAAATATTTATATTATTTAATATATTATATAATATAATATATTAAATAATATAAATATTTAATTATATTTCTTTATATGAATCATCCTCCTATCTCTAAATTGTAATAATAGCATGTAGTTCCTCCAAACTATCATCATGTACCTCCTCCCTTTCCCATGTAATAGGTGTACCTTGTAGGTGTTAAATGGTTCCATCTTGGTCTCCTTATTGATGCATTTCTATCCTTCCACATAAATCTATATAGTATCAAAATATAGGTAATTTTATGGTTATTGAATCTCTCTTAATTGCTAAAGAATCCATTATGATTGAGGATGGGTGCATTATTATCTAGGATCACATCTTAAAAATCTTATAGAGGTCATGTGGTATGTTTTTCTTAATACATATATTCCCATACAAACCTCTTTCCATGTATTATCAACTCTCCTATATAATAGACACCTTCCTAGATTTAAATTTCATATGATATATATGTACCCAAGTGTTTCCAATTGGGATTGCTATAATTATACTTTTATGGCATTCTAGATATTCAAAATAGTTTTCATAAATCTACCAAATAGACCCATTCTTGACATTGAACCTACATAATTTTAGGTATGTCCAATGAAAGATTAGGGTCTAGGGTTCATAAATTTCAAATGCTTTAGTGTTGAGGGTTTAGATTTTACAGTTTAGGGTCTAGGGTTTAGCAAACTTAGGGTGAATTTTGGGTGGCCCTTGGCATAATTTAGACTTGCAAGTTAGTGTCAATTGGAATCGATTGTACGTGCTTAGATTTACGAATTTGTTAACTAAATTTGCAAACAAACATCAAGATAAACTTTATGAATTTTAACTATTCTTTAACATATTGATTTATAATCTAATTATAATTTAAAATTGAAACTAAAGTTTAATATATATCATTTTTTCCATACAAAGCAAATAAAATTTAAAACATTTAAGCAATGCAAATGAATTTTTTTGAGCTCGAAATTACCTAGTTTTCAAAATCAAAATGATTTGTTCGATTCCAATTTAGGGTTTTAATAATTTCTTTGTTCCAATTCAATTTAGGGTTTCAATTTTAAACGATTAGGGTTTTTAATGCAATTTTTTCGTTTGATTTGGATTGGGTTTCAAAAAGCTTGATTTGGATTTGTAAATGCAATGTTTTTATTTCATTTCAATTTCTAGGGTTTTGAAATGCAACCTTTTTGTTTTGTTTCAATTAGGGTTTTCAAATTCAATTTTTTGGGTTTAATCAACAATTTAGGTTTCAAAAGTTAAATTTTGTTTCTAAAACACAATTCAAGGTTCATTTTTTCATTTTTATTAAAAAACCTTCAGGTTTCATTACATTTTTTCATCTATTTTTACAATTATTCATTTCTAATATAACAATTTAAAAAAATACTTAAAACGTGAAATAAATTAAAAAAAACATGCTAAATTCATTTATTTTCTTCAAAATTTCAATTCAAAATTAAAAAATGCAAAAAAATGGCATGTAGGGAGGTACCTGTAGCTGATTGTGGGGGTTGATGTTGCCAATACTTGGGGTCCCGTCTGCTGTGTAGTGAAATGTGTTTTTTTTTAAATAAATAGCAATATAAAACGAGATCCCAATTTCTACAAAATGGGATCCCAATTTATAGAAATCGGGATCCCGTTTTTAGTAATCGGGATCCCATTTCATGAGAATCGGGATCCCGTGCCTTTTCCATTGGTTTAGAATCTGATGGGAAATGGGATCCCAATTTTTAAAAAGCGAGATCTCGTTTTGTCTCAGGCTCGGGATCCTGAACCATAACGGGATCCCAATTTTTAAAAATTGGGATCCCGTTTATTAAAATAGGGATCTGGTTTCCTCAATGTTGATTTCAATTTTTTGGTTAAGGAAAAAACTTCCACGTTTCATGGACTCAACTTTGTGCACTTACCCTTAAATATCTTTATTTAATTGAATATCTTCCATATCTTTTCAGAATCATGATTAAATATTCTATTTAATTGTGAAATCTTCCATTATCCTTCAAATCTAGGGTAAATATTCTATTTTAAGAAAAACCTCTGTGTCACCCATAAATAAATAATTGAATTCAATAATTCATTATTTATCTTCTTCAAAATCTTTCCATAATCTCACAAAAAGATGATTTTTAACAAATCATCTTCATCATCTTATCTTACCTCTTTTACAGAAAAAGAAAACAAATCTTGCTTTATGTTTTCTTCTATTTTTCTTCAGTCTTATCCATCCTCAACCGTTAGATCTGCCAAGAATTTTCACAATCGTTGATCATATCAACCAATCAGAGGCTTTTGAAAAACTCTATAAATAGCACAGTCAATCCAAGCAAGGGTTACACAACACATATCAGAGTAATTAGAGATTAATTACATTCTAGCACTATAGCATTATAGTTTCATTATTCATAGCATCATCATAGTCTTTCATTTTCAACAATCATGATTAACTTTAGAATAATCATGTCTTAGCTTCAGCATTACTTGCATTTCATATTCAATGTCGTTCTTCAGGAAAACTGTTCGTTGAGCCTAGCCTACTATCTGAGAGCCAATTGGAATCAATGAAAATACTGAAGATAGAGGACGATAGGAGGACATCGATAGCAGGATACTTAGTTTGCAATCTCTATTGTTTTTAATATTCTATTTTTGGTATAATGTCTTATTGGTGTGATTGATTCATTTATTTTTGCATATTTAACACTCAAAAAATTGACCACACAGAAAGATCCACCCTACCTTCGCCAATTGTCATAAATTCATCCTTACTACAACTTAATACTTCACAAAATAAATCAAAGCCATTCCAATAACCTACATTACCATTTTAAGTGAATATCCAAGTTCATACTTAACTATATCATATTTTAGTATGGTGTCACATAATCCATCATTATAGATAGAAATCATCCTTTTAAAAATAAATATTTCTATGAACTATGCAAGAGATTCCATATCCATCATCATTTCAGCACTCATATTACCCTCAAGGTAATGGTCAAGCTAAGGCATCTAATAAAACTATCCTCAAAATCCTAAAGAAGATGGCAGATGGTGTTGGTTGCGACTGGCATATCCAACTTAATCTAGCCTCATAGGCCTATTGTACTAGCATCCACACTCCTACTGGAGCCACTCCATATTCCATCATGTTTGAATTTGAAGCCATTATTCCCATTGAGGTTGAGTTACCATCCCTGAGAGTATCTATGCAACAGTTCATTAACGATGAGAAATATCATATATCTCATTTGCATGAGTTGGAATTAGTGGATGAGAAGAGACAAAATAAATTGGTTCACTTACAAGAATATCATAATCATCTTCATCACAGCTACAACAAAATATTTTGAGTTAGGAATTTTGATATTGGTGACTTGTTCCTAAAAGAGAACCTAGAGAATCAAATGGATCAAGAGAAACCCAAAAAAATTGAGCCTAATTGGTTGGGTCCTTGCATCATAACCATAGCATACAAATCAAGTGCTTAACAACTTGCTACACCTGAAGGGGAACTATGACCATATCCTATCAACAACATGCACCTTCGTTAGTACTATACCTAGCTTTCAGAGAATCATGTCAAAAATACAAAAAATTAAAAAAATAAAACTACCCTAATGAAAACCTAGCAAATAAATGTCTTGGTGACACCAAAAAAATGAGAAAAATAGAATAAATAAATAAATAAATAAAAATTAAAGAGAAATAATCTATCCAATAGTGAAAACTACTTTGGTGGCATTTTGGATAATTACCATGGTGAAAACTTGGGAAACAGGTGCCATGTGTAGTCAATATTTGCTCCATCATATACTATCATTCTATCTTATCTTCCTTTTCCATCCATGATCCCTTGCATATACCCCATTCCATAATAAGATCCTACTTTTTCAATCTATTTATAATAAATCTTAGTTATCCTTCTCATGGCCTGAGAATAGTTGATGCTTAGTTTCCCTCATCCTTTCATATCTATCCATAATAAACACCGCTCATCCATTTCATCCATAATAAGTTGGTCCCATACCTAACTAGGGTCAATTCCTAGACTTATGTCTCACAAGGGATCCTAGATGTAGGTCAGTATCACAAAACATCAAAATCCAAAAAAATAAAAACTTCAAAATCCAAAAAAATAAAATAAAAAATGTCAAAAACTCCAAAAATAGAGTATGTGTCTACCCAAGTGGTCAAACTATGTTGCCTCTATGACTTCACTTAGGAAAGGTTGTCATCAATGAGCCCCCAAGACATTAGGTTAGTCCTCTATTTTTTGTCAAAACAAATTTTTAATCCACCCACATCCATCTTTCCATAATGAACTATCCATGGTCAGAGTTGATAGAACTACATTGTCTCTGTGTTTTACGTAGGCAAGGCCATCATCGATGAGCTCTTGAGGAATTAGATCAGTCCCTTAGGTTTTTCCATAAAAAAGTCTCCATCCATCACAATCATTCATCTCATAATAAACAGTCCCTTGCTAAGGTTGACACTTTGAGCAAACATAAATAGTCATCAAACAAGACAACTAAGCATGGCAAATCATGAAACAACAAACAAACTATCCAACTAGCCTCCAACCATCAGTGATCAATTGCCTAAAAAAATAGGTAAACATCAAATAACAACATCAAATATCAAATTATCCTTAAAAACTATCAAACAATCTTACGAAAAATGTTGCATCATTGGGCTCCCTGGGCTTATACGACATGCCTCATTTTTTAAATTAGAATCTATGAATCTTATCAAATATTCTTAAAAATATGTAGCATTTTTAGGTTCCTTGGGCTTATATGACATTTATTTCTGAAACCATTCTTTATCCATCAAACCTACCCATTGTATTAAATAGGATATCACATCAGTGAGCTCCCAATTCTTATACGACATGCTTCCTTTCCTAAAACTAGATGCTATCATTATTCTGAATCTAATCATATATTTGGAAAAATATCTAAACAAATATTGATTCGTTGGTCTACTTTTTCTTATCTTTTTATCTAATTTATCTTTGGTCATGTTATCATGCCCCTTGAGGATGTCCCAAAAGGATTTAGAGGAGTGATGATGGATCATGACCTATTTTATCTTTGATTTTTGTTTGTGGTTTTTCTTGGCAAAACAACTAGGGAAACTAAGTTCCTTATGTGTGATTGGGGTTCCATTTGGCATAATAAAAACATTCCATGCAAGCTAAAGTTCAATCTAATGCTTTCTTTCTTTGGGATCAATGTGCTTTGTGGTTACCTCCTCACATATTTTGACAAGGTTCTATAGTTACTAGTCTGATTCATGATAGTCTTTGTCTGTCATGTGTCTATTTTTGCAAGGGATGATATATCACACCTTGGACTATGTCATATCTTGGTGTTCACCATCCATTTCCATAATAAGTTATGTGATGATAATTATGCAATAAAATAAGAGCTTGATAATTTATTAGCAAGATATCAAGATAGAAATCCCAATTCTTCTATTTCGTTTTCCATCCTCACCAATTTTTTTCCACACTAATGTCCCATCCATTTATCCCCACATTCATCCTAATAGTGTGTTGTGACACACAAGAAAAATTGAATTAGCAATATCATCTTGCATCTACAATCTTATTAGGACATCATAGGTATCATCATCATATGCATATTAGGTCATCCATATTGCATTAAAAAATAAAACATACATAGCATCCCATCATTTAGTATCATCATCCCTATAAGCATCACATAAAAACATGTCGTAAACATATAGTATTATCCTTCATATCCATTGCAACACATCATGTGCATATCCATACATCATAACATATATAAGCATATAATAGAACCATGTGCATCCATCCATATATCATAAACATGTATAAGCATAAACCATACATCATATATCCATAACATCATATCATATAGGAAGCATCATACATCCATAAAACATATATCATAACATTGCATCACATAAATCCATCACATAGAAAAACATAAGGAGCATGCATATAGAACCAAAATCATGTATCTCACATATATATCAATAAAAATGGTGTGTCATAGTACAATGTCATGATGTATTCCAAAAATGGAGCTCGTTGGCTCGATCAAAAATATAAGTGTCTAAATGCATGTAAAAAAATAGACCTATCTTGTGTTGCCCTCATCACCTAACCCTAATGATCTCTCCTCCCTCTATTGTGATCCTGAGAGTCTATCATATGGTCCTGATCATCTCTATGAGACTCCCCTAATACTCTAAGCCCTATGTGAGTGTACCCTACTCTAGCTATGGCTTTGAAAACTGGGTGCCTTGGAAATCTCTAGCACTACATGCTCATATAGATCCTTGTAATATTGAGCCTCTCTTCTGGCTCAATATATAGTGTCCACAAACACGGTTGTTGGCCCACTCATTTTTTCTATGAACTCTATATATTGCTACTATTCTCTTTGTGTTGTGATGACTTCTTGATCTCTCTTAGCTGTGAGAATCTATATCTGACCCTACAAAGCTAGTATCTATGCTATTTATACCTGTAGTATCTACACCTAAGCTTGGAGCACCTATATATATGATTGGGGACCCTTCCTTGCATCCTTCACATCCTCTTCAACCACATCCATAATCACATCCCTAATTAGGATGTCATGTAGACCCTCCTCCTATATGGAAACATCCTTGGTTTCCTCTTCCTGCATGACAATCTCTTCTTCATCCCTCACTGCCTCATCCCTCGCCTCCTCCATCTCCACCTCTACCTAATCTCCCTCCTTCTTAATGGGTAGAATCCATTAGGCTACCCTCTGTGGTGCTCATGGTAGTAGTCCTATCCTACCCCATTGGATAGTCTAGGTCCATAAAGGGTGTCGATCTATGAGTAGCCCACCATGCATCATACTCTTGGGTAGTACTTGCATCATCCACATTGGTCACTACTCCCCACTGCATAGGTTTTAATCCAGTTATCTCTTGCATGGCCACCTAAAAAATGACCATAGGCCCTCACTTTGGGACCTCTCTCATTGATCTAGAAAACTCTATTGTTCCCATTAGCAATCCATAATGTTGTCCAAACTATCTAAGGACCCTCTCTAGAACATGTCTCTCTATAATGTATTGGGTCAGGACCGTCCTTCTAATCAAATATCTTGTATTCCTACAATATGGTAGGTGTTCTCCATCATCATCTCAACCCACACAATCATTATAGGGCCTCCATATAAACCCATCCATCATGTCAATGGCATGCCTCCAATAACCAACATCCCCTACCCAGATCTAAGTCATCGCTCCTCGATAAATGTATACATAGGGTAATCCTAGAGCCAAGTACCTATCAACCAATGGTTGAAACATTGCAATGTGCTCCCATTCCCATACCATTAATAGTTTTGTGCCATAGTTAATAATTTTTCCATCTATGCAAGCTAAATTGTGCAACTGGAAGTATATCATCACCAAAAGGCAAGGTCCCCATGCTTATACAGTTGCCTTTATCATCATGCCCTCCAACATCTCCCCCCATCCCACTAAAAACCCATGGTCATGCCTATTAGGGAATAACACTCCCACAATAATAGAGCATACCATGACAATAATCCTATGGTACCTATCTACTATCATGTTCCATCTAATCTTGTAATCCTCTACTCCTAGCTCAACTAGAGAGTTAGTCTTGAACACTTACCGTATCACCGCTAGTCCCTACCCAACATCATATAACACTCACTCCTCATGAATAAGAAGTTGCAAAATCCTCTAGAAATCCTCTAATGTCATTATTGCCTCACCAGTCGGTAGGTGGAATGAACTCATATTTGACCACTTCTCTATTGGCAGTATCACTAAATCCCTATTAGCCTACACAATGAGCATGAAGGTCACATGGTATAGTCCAAGAGTGGACAACGTATCCTAATCCTCCACAACTACGTGATCTCGTAGTGAAAATTATGTTGATCATCTCTTGCATATATATCAGTACAAGTCTCACCTGCAATCATGCAAATCATATCATGTTAATCATGAAATTTAGCTTAACCTATTTGAGCAATTGTGTTTTAAAAAAAATCCAAAATTTTCCTAAATTAGCCTATTAGTCAATTGTGTCACACTATTATTCATTTTTTTCATACTTCACAATTGTGTTACCATTTTACAATTGTGTTGTTTTGTCATGCAGTTGTGTTGCACTATCATAATTGTGTCATTTCTCCCTACAATTACATCACTCTAGCACATTTTTGAGCAATTTATGCATGTATCACACCTTTGCAGTGTCAGAAAATGATTGCATCACACTTTACGATTGTAGAGTACAACACCACTATTGTGGAAAATGCAATAACAATTGTGGTTTAGAAACTGCATTGCATATGTTTTCCCTTCTTTGAGCCCTAAAATCTACCAAAACTTGACAAAATCATAAACCAAGGTTAGATACATACCGCATCCCCCAAGCCATCCTCACATCCATATGATCATACTTTGTATTTGTGGTGTGCAACGACTAGTATATGTGACATTTTGGTAGTAGCTCTACAACAAATTTCAAACCAAAGCTCCTAAAATCCTAAAGAAAAAGTGCACAAATGACCTATTTTCACCCCGCTAGGGTATATTTATATCCTAATTTGACCTAATAGGTACCCTACCTACATAACTGGCCACATCAAATTTTTCCTTTGCACCCAAATATCAAGCCCCAAATCACCTTTTGAGCCTAGCTTTTCATCGCTAATGCATTTGCGCCTATCTAATTAGCTTATTGATAAACTTGCCAATTTGTTTGGAATTTTTTAAAAATTTGTCAATTTTCTTGAGGGGGCATAATCCTATCTAGCATCTGTTGGGGCACATTAGGGTAATTTTGAGCCAATTTTTCCTGGTTATTCTTTGACACAACATTCAAAATCATAATGTTTCAAAGTGGGGAAAAATGTAGACACTGAAAAATGTCTCGTGCTTGCAAGTAACATTTTATCACTAATTCACCTTCTTCCATACATAATATTTTTTGGTACATAAATAAAGAGTTTATATTAAATTATCAAAAGATATTACATTTTGTTTAGATGACCATGTTCCAATCACTGCATAGTGAGAATTACCAAAAAACTATATCCAACCATCCCCTAACCCCTGACCATCTCACTGTCGATCCTCTGCATTTTAAGATACACCCAACCAGTTATAGTGCTAGATGAGAATAGTATTGTGCTAACCCAACCTACACAAGAAAAAAACCTCCATACCAATGTAGAATACAAACCAGCCATGTCGAGACTATTGAGACAGTACCAAACACAATGACCCAAAACACTAAAAATTAATACACCAAACAATTTACTCTTCAAACTCAATACCTTCAGCCACTAGGTACTCACAGAAGTGCCACCTCCAGTTGACCCCTCCCAAAAATTCTAGAAAAAGGTGGTGTTTAAGGAAGATAAGCCTACACCTTTCCTTCTACTTGTGCTCCTCCAAATCCTCCCACTTTAAGTCTAGTATAAATGGATATCTCTTCACATACACCCCTAGTATGAAATCCCTATGCATGTCTCTTGGTCATGGAAGCCCAATTCCCAACTCTGTAATGATGATTGTGTCATCTATCCCTCCAAGTAGATTTCCCATCAAGAGCTTGTGTGCCATCAACAAGGTGATGACCTTAGTAACTTCCAAGTCTAAAAGGGTAGCCACGAACCTCAATGCTATACCATAATTTGTGTGCTAGGGTTCAACATTCTCCATATATCCTCTTCCTAGTAGCAATTGTGTTGCTCCAAGCATTAGGAAGTCCCAATCCCTCTGAATTGATTTCAATTTGTTATATGGGATGTATCCCTAGAAATCCCAAAGCTAGTGCATTGCATGCAAGCTTACAAGAATCTCCATGATGGCCCAACAATAGAGAAAGGTAGAGCTAAATGTAGCCATAAGTGAGGTTTATAGAATTAATCCTTCCCATAATCCATGTGAGGATAAATCACTTCAGACCATAATAAATTCTTTGGCATTAATGAACACACTTAGTCATTCCATTCCACATGTCCAAGACACTGTCGAGCCCCAACATTTAATGAAATTTTTATACTCCATCGCACGACACCAACACACTAGATAGGCCCAAATTTCCTGAGCCTCACCCTCAAAGACATGACACTTCCAACACCATGGCCACCACGAGAGCTGTAGCCCCTAGAGCTCAAGTGGAGAATCAAATTTTGTTATTCTTTTGTGCCCATCCGCTCCTTCATTTTCTAATTTTTCAACCTCTGCATTTGCTTCCATGTAGATGTGACGAAGCTCAAAGCAATTGAATCCCTGCAAAGAATTGATTGCATTGTCCAAGAGAGGTTGGACCTTCCAATTTAGCAATCTTCTCATTTTCAAGGCTTAGATTACAATCATAGATTCCCCTTCTATGACCACCTTCTTTATGCCAATGTCCTTGCATAAGAATAGGCCCCCAAGAAGGCTGTGAATTTTAGCAACTGTGTTGATGCCTACCAGTAGTGGTGTTGATTGAATAGCCAATGATCGACCTTAACTATTTCTCATTATGCAACTATCTCCCGATATCCCAAGATTTCCTCTAGAATCTCATCGAATTTCAACTTGTTCCATCTAGCTTGAGGAGGTTACCACACAACATCCACATTCCTCTATTTACTTCCCTCTGACTTGAAAGCACTAGCCTATGGTACGTTTAATCCATGCCACACTTTCTACATCTGCACATCCCACTCTGAGAATCAAAGATCTTTCCCACTTCATTTTCCACCTTGTTATTAACTACCTCCACAATTACTCCTTCTAGATGATTGATGAAGGTTGGGAGGTGTTGGTGTTCCAAATCGACTGGTTCACTAAATCTTAGAAGTAAGCCACACTTCATGCTCAAACTTAGTGTAGGATTTGGCCAAATTACAAGAAATGAGATTGGAACACATTTCCCCTACACTTCAGACTCTATAGGACCTAGGGGGTGACCCTTTAGCAACACCTAAAGATTTAGACATACACTTAATAGGGTATTGCAAAATAGATGATGCTCTCACAAGAATATGCTAAGAAACATAAAATATCACTCAACATTAGCTATGACATTGGGTGAATTTCATTAACCAACATGGAGAACATGACAGATACAAATAACCCATAAAACAGAATTGAAAGGTTTGAATTGATTTTAAGATTGGGACCAAACTGAAAACAGAAGATGCATAAAGATTGACTAGTGCCAAGAAGAGGGCTATGGATTCATATAACCAACACTTCATCCTATAGTGTTAGACATGTTTTGAAGATCTTTCAAAAATTTATCGCATTATGATAACAAGACCACTAAATATTTATCATATAACTGTATGCAACCTAAAATGGTCACCTAGACTTTGGGCCCCATTTATTTAATTTGTTAACATCAACTTTCTGAATCAATGATTGTCGCATTTTCAAATCAAATTTCTTAATCAATTCATAACTATTTCAAATATTTCAATTTTCCCTAAGGTTTGAATGCTTCATTAATTTTATTTAATCAAAAGAAATAGATCCCTTTTAATAAATAAAATAATGTTATTTAATTGAAATTAATATTACTTAAATAAAATGATGCTATTTAATTAAATCTATTTTTAATTAAATAATTTTATTTTATTTTATTAATATTCATTTCTAAATTACATAATCTCATTTTATTTTATTAAAAGAGATATTATCATCTTAAATAAAATAAAATAAATGAAATATCCTCTCAAGAATATCCTGTGATGAAAAAAAGGGAAACAAATCAGTTAAAAGGGAAATAAACTAAAAAAAAAAAGATTCCAATCAAGATTTGTTTCTATTTTTCTATTTATCCCACATTGCTTCTGAATTTGCCTTCAATTCCACTTTTGCTTATAAAATGAGCCCTCTCATTCTCATTTCAAAGAAAAAAAGAGATCACAAATTTTTACATCAGACTTATGCTACAAATTTGAATTTTATCATTTGAGATTACATTAGTTTGATTATATAAACATCTTATTTTTAGAGCATATAGTTTAATATTACATTTTAGCTTAATCTTCATAGTAGATTAATTTGCAAAATAATTCATTTATGGCATTGCATGTAGATTAATTTTCATTTCAATAAATTAGTTTGGTTTATTGCATTTTACAGCCATTTAGATTAGTTTTCATTGTTGCATTGCAAGAACAGGATTCATGGAGATTGGCATTCTTGCTTCTCCTCTTTGAATCTCTCATTCCGAGACTGTATTTGCAGGGGTAACTGGGTAAATCTGAGGGTCACAATATCAATCCCTGCTCTTCTCGGATAGAGAGCTGTGAATTGATTTGCAAGGACTCATTATTGAGTATCTTTGCATGCAAGGATTCACAGAAGTATAACATATTTTCAGTTATACATTTTGGCGCCCACCGTGTTTAATTTTTAATTTTTAATTTAGTTTAGTTTTTAATTTAGTTTTCAATTTAGTTTTTAGTTTTTAATTTAGTTTTTAATTTAGTTTAGTTTTTATTTTAGTTTTAATTTTTTTTTTTAATTTAGTTTTAATTTGGCTTTTAGTTTTGCTTCATAAATCTAGCTTCCACTCAGTTTTAGAAAAAACAATTTTTGGGTTTTGTAGCTAGGGTCGAAATCTGATCTGGGTATTTTTTAGTTTTTTGATTTCTTTCACAGATATGAAGAAAATAGCTGCACAAAAACTGTCGCGCGTCATTTTTTTCACCTGGCTAAAGATTTAAAAAAATTATTTTTTCATCTTCTACTTGCTGGATCAAAAAACGATTTCTGGATTTTATTTTTTGCTTCAAAAAATTTCTAGGTTTCTGTTTTTGTCTACTCATTATAAACATATTTTTTAGAAATCAAATTTGAAGATTTTTATGCATGTTTTTAATTTAGTTTAGTTTTTAATTCTAATTTAGTTTTTAATCTTAATTTAGTTTAGTTTTTAGTTAGTTTGGTTTAGTTTTTAATTTAGATTTTAAAATTCAGATTTTTTTAGTTTCAAAATCTGTACCAGATTTTTAAACTTTGTTAATTTAAAGTAGATTCTTTGACTTTGTTAATTTAAATTATATTTTTTTACTTTAGATTTTTTTAACTTTATTAATTTAAATTAGAATTATTAATTTAGATTAGATTTTTTTTAATTTAGATTAGATTTTTTAATTTTGTTAATTTAGATTAGTTTTGTTTTAAATTTTTGTTTAGTATTAGATTAATTTTAGTTTAATTTAGTTTTGTTAACTAATTCCTTTTAGATTAAATTTTGATCAGGATTAAATTAAATTTTTTAATTTCGGGCTCTTTCCGAATCATTTTTTTCAAGATAACAGCCATAAGATGTACTGAGAACTTGAAACACAATTAACGGGCTTGATTGCAGGACGCGTAACAAAGACTTGAAAACAAACACTTATGCTTGTCAAAGATCTTCTTTAAAAAAATATTGTGTTTGTTTTCCTGCTTTTCAATTCACATAGTCTAATTAGGGCTTCGTTAAAATTCTTAGGAGTTTCGACAGTGAGTAGGGAATTTGGCTCTTTGTTACATGGAGGTGATGACCATGGACAAATCCAAGTAAGCCTCCTTTAAGGATCTTACCAATATGACCTAACTCTTAGGAGCGGAGAAAGGTAGTGAATCTTTAGCACTTTCACTCGTCAGGGGATTATGCTCTTCTCTCATTGAGAGAATCAGAAACCCAAAAGCGTGTGGATTTGGTGAAGTGAAACTAGCTCGGTGATTAAGGTTGTTTAGCATGTTTGGGTAAAGAGACGGGCTAGAGAAGTATGCTCTTCTCCTTTTGGGAGAATCAGAAAATCAGAAACCCGAATCCGAGCCATGTCCAGTGTCACCTTTAGAGGGCCTGCCGGAAGTTGAACCTCCGAACGCACTCCAAGTGAGTACACATTGACTCTATCACGTGATTCCACCTTACTATAATAAAGAATAGTCTTTGTTGAGTCTAAAGACTCCAAGACCAGTAGGTAACTTCTTTCCATGACTTGACGATCATCGTATGGAAAAGCTCTCATATTGCACTGCTGCCTGGCCTCAGAGCCCTCGCTTAAGGGGTGTGATTGTGTGTTATGTGGCCTGAGCCCAAGCTCTGTATCAGAGGCACCGAAGGTTATTGTGAATGGAAGCCAAGTAAAAACCTCTTAGTTAGTTGCCTACCCGGTTCACCTCCGAAAGGAGTCATAATCTTTGCGCAAGGAGGGGGAAGAATCTCTCCATATGTTGATCATACACAGATTCCCATCATAGGCATACACCTGGACGTTTGGAGGTGGTTGCGACATTGGCCCCTGCTACAAGGGTAACCTTTGAATGTACACTATTGAGTCCTTGGAAACACCAAAAACACGGGTGCCCTCTAGGGGGTGACACAGCTGTGTGAGGTGCACGTATGCACATAAGCAATGGGGCAAAGGTTTTGACTTCTCACCATTTTCTTTGGTAGGGATAGCTATGTGTTTGTTTTTGAGTCTTAAACATTGTCCAAACATCTTCAAACAAGACTCCCCCAATACTATCAAGTTGCTTTGTCCTTGATAGATATGTTATTGACTACTTTTTGTATCACAACTTGTCTGATTGAAACCTATGTGCTTGATCAAAATCTGTGGATATACTTGCTTAATCTTTGCAAACAAACAACAAACTGAAATACTAAGTTCTTCGATTAGGTGACTTGTCCCAGTTTTAGAGACCTGTTCTGTATTTAGGGTTTATGTGTCCTTGACCTTTTGAATTAGTGATCCTTGATCTCATAAGAGATTTTGCTTGAGATTGGCAAATTAGAAATTGTTCCTATCAAATAGATAAATTTTTAGACTCTTTGATAACACACTTGGAGAGTGCTAGTAGTCTCCTTGTCCACCCATTTTCATACAATTCAAACTCAGTACACTTTGTGTAAGCCATCCTCCTGATCCATATGTGCTAGGGTGTTCACCCAAGAATTGAGCACCTCTGTGGCAGTGTTGGTTTGCACCTATTTGCAACAGTTCTATTTCACCATCTCTCTCTGACAAGAGAAAACTTTTACTATCCTAGTCTGGTATTGACGTTTCTTAGAATTGTCTGTTTACTTGAACTCTCCCTTTCATGTCAGTCACAACAAGATATCAAGTGAGCCAAGGAAAGCGACCTCAGATAGTCTTTAACCAACTACCCCTAGTTCAGACTTGTCAAAAGAGAAAGGAAAAAGAACCAATATTTGACCAGTCACCTAAGAGTCAGTCTGAAACCTATTTTGACCCAAAGAGCCATTTTAGTGACTTGAGTACCCCCTCAGCACCTTCACACATAGGTATGGATATGAGTTATACTGTCACTCGACGGGAGAGGGAAGCCATGGATCAAATCTTGATGATATCTATGAACAACACATAAACAACATGATATTTGGAAATTCTTCTCATGATGATCAACCTGGTTCACCCCTCATTAATATAAGATATTTGGATGCCCATCAATGGGATGAACGGTATAAGAGACGAGCTCAACAAGAAAAATGGTCACAATACGAAGACCAAGACAATGAACCTCGTGATGCTCATGTCAATACAACATATACCAATGACTTGTTCAAACAATCTAGACCAAGCTCACCACTTCAACATACCTCAAGGTTCACAAGTGATAGGCTCAAAAGAATTGAACGCGAAAAGAAAGCCTTTCTAGATGAACAAGCTGCAAAGCAAGAAAATTTTAGACAACTTGAGGAAGAGAGCCAAGCTTTATTGGAAGTACAAAGGAAACTCACTCAAGAGGAGCAAGATAGGTAGTTAGCCCACCAATTAAACAAACAATACAATACAAGGGGTGCTAACAGTGGACATAATTCTCCTCCCTCCACCCCTTCCAAAACACCAAGAAGTAGAAGGCGGTCAAGGACCCCTTCTAGATCTCCTAGTCCTAGAGGAAGAAGGGCCTCTCAGTATGCTCACTATAGGAGGCAAACTCCTCCCAGAAATTCAAGACCACACTCCCAACATGTACATCCTAGTTTCCAACATGGAGGTGGTAGCTCACATTATGATTTTGATACTCAAGACTTAATGCGAATACAACAAGAGCCTATCTTCCAACAGTATGTGGAGAGGTATTTGGAACAAAACAAAGATAAGTTCTTGGAAAGTCTAATCAACAAGGGTGCTAGAGTCCCTTATAATTTTGATGTGGACAACAAAATACAAAAGCAAAATCCCTCTCAAGAGGAAGAAATCCACCAAATGAAGCAAATGATGGAGAAAATGATGCAACCTAAGAGCTCATTCTCACTAGACTCAATTTGTCCTAATCCATTCGACAAGAGTGTGAGTATGAAAGATTTTCCAAAGAGGGTGGAATTCCCACAATATGATAAATATGATGGCAGTGGTGATCCACACAACCATGTGTGTCAGTTCTATACTATGAGCTTTGAATTCCATCAAGATGACTCCTATTTGATGAGGTTGTTCCCTAGGAGTCTTAAAGGACAAGCAATGGAATGGTTTACCAATATCACTCCTCCTGTCAAGACTTTTAGAGAACTTGTTCATAGATTCGTTCAACACTTCGCATATAATCTGTCAAGACCTGCTACTATGTTGGACCTATGCAACTTGAAACAAAATTAGGGGGAACCCTTTGTTACCTTCTTGCAAAGGTGGAGGAGACAATGCTCTCGGTATCCTAGGATGATCCATGAGGATGAAAATATTGACATACTTGTTAGTAATTTGGTGCCTGAAATGAGACATGAGATCAAAAAGATAGTCTTCACTTCCTTTGATACCATGATTGAAACTGCATGCCGCATTGAGGATGTTCTAAAAGAACAAGGCATTTTGACCACACATAACAATAATACCAACAATGGTCAACACAACAATAAGGATAAAGGGAAGAACAACAATTGGAACAAAAACAAACAAGTTGTCAATGATGGAGTTGTGGATTCTTCCCAATCAAGAGATCAAAGTGTTCTTAATTTGACTAAGGTTGTGCAAGCAATGAAGCTTAATGCACCTTCACAACAAGAAAGTAAATCAAGATATCAGGAGAGGCCCAAAAACCAGAAGCGGCAATTTACCAAATTGGGTGACTCATATGAGGATATTCTCAAAACTCTCATTGCTAACAACTTGGCACATCCTCAGGATCCTGCAAAATTTCACATTCCAGATCCTAAGCCACATTGGTGGGATGACAAGGCATTCTGTAAATTTCATAATGGCCTTGGCCATACTGTTGAAAACTATTGGAGATTAAAACATATTGTCCAAAATTTTATAGAAAGTGGAAAGCTTCAAGTTGATGGCCTAAATACCAATGCTGATCATAAGGATTTTAAGGAACCTTTGCCTAATTATGACAAGGGGGAAACCTCTAAATCACAGAATGGCAAAGCTGCAATCAACTACACCTATACAGCGGCAGAAAATGTGATAAACATGCTTGAAGTTGTGGAGCCAAGTGTTAATATGATAAGGAGTAAGGACCCGCATGGTTATGACTCTCCCCCTATTTTTGACAACAACCTATTGTGGTGCTGAGAGGTCCTCATTCTAGGTTATCTTCCCCAAGCCCTTAATGCCGCTAATGTGGAGTCAAGCCCCTATTATTCCCCGAGGGCCTAGTTCAGGTCCATCCAACAAATCCAAGCAAGGGCATCCAAGAATGTCACTATAAAGTCTGCCACTGCTCTCAAACCAAACTACAATCTTGTAGATCAGTTACAGAAAACTCCAGCACAGATCTCAATCTTAGAGCTTCTAGAGTTGTCCCCTAGACATAAGTAGATCCTTGAGGACGCTTTGCACACATCAAATGTCCCCAACAACATTGATATAGACAAATTCCAAGGCATGGTTAATCACATTACTAGCCCACATTACCTCTCTTTCTCTGAAGATGATGAAAAATCCCTAAGCCATCCACACAATCTTGCCCTTCACATTGAAGTCATGATTCATAAAACCCGTGTTAGGCACG
>VDFB02080582.1:0-25349 GCA_007258455.2 Sequoia sempervirens | reverse complement strand
CCTTCAACTTGGTTTGACCTGCAAGTTGAAGGTCCTAACAATGTCAAAGAAAAATACCAACTTTGGACATATGGCCGATGACCTTTTTTGCAGAATTTTATGACGAAATTAAAACCCATTTTAAATGAAACAATGCAGATTCTAAATATGTAATTTGTTTTGCAATTTAATTATTTTTTCTATTTTTCAATTAATTTCTAATAAAATTGGTCCATAAACTTTAAATATCAGAGTTTTTTACTATTTTAATAACTTTTGATCAACATAACATTTTGACAAACGGATTGTACAAGAGAAAACTTTAGATAATTCTTTTCAATTTGAAAAAAAAAAATCAGAAAATGATAAGCTTAGGTCATCTTATGCATACAATGTGACACGACGATTTTTCAAAATGACAAATTTGCCTAATAAAAATTTAACAAAAAAGAAATATTCAATAAAAAATTACAAAAAAATATCAAGAACAAGATTCAGTGAGTCATAAAACTTTTCCCAAAAGGATTTAGAAAAATACTATAATTTAAGTCAAAATATGGATGTCGTACACGTGCATGGTATGGTAAAAAAAAATGACTTTTAAACAGTGGTTTTTAGAAATGCCTATTAAAACTCAATTTGTACAATCTGGGTATTGAAATAAATTACATATTTGGAAACTAGACTCGAGCACTACATTTTATGATTAGTGACTTTTTTAAAAATTTCATCTCTAAGTGCTTCAAATTTTAAGGTCAAATGTGTCAAATACTGAAAATCAGGGAAAACACTTCCACTTTTTGGCCAAAAAGTGGACTCAACTTCTTGCACACACCCTTAATTAAACCTTTAAGAAATGGTATGTAAATGAAATTAATTAAATAATATATTTAATTAACTAGAAGGAAGATTTGAAAAGAAATATTTAAATTTAATTAAATCAAAAAGACTTAATTAGATTCAAAAAGTGATAATTAATTAAAATAAATAAAATGTATTTATTTAATTAATCAAGTTGACATTTGAATGTGAAATAATTAAATAAAAATCAATTTATTTAATCATAATAGAAGAATAAATTGAATGAACAATATAATTAAATTAATTTAAATTTAATCATATGTAGAAGACTTTAGAGAAATTAATTAAATAATAAATATTTAATTAAATGCCAGGATTAACCAGATATGACCAATTTTATCCATCTACATTTTTTCCCTCTTTGAAGTGATGTGTGAAACGCATTGCTTTAAAGAAAATATTCCTGCTTTCAAAATTTGTTGTGTTTGACTTTGCCCCTTTTTTGAAAAAATATTCCCCTGACTTGATTCTGATATGTTTCCAATTAAAAGATGTTGCTGGTGTTAGTTAATGATGCCCCCTTAGGAGGTAAATCACTGATGATTATTAGTTTTTGAAAAATGTGAGGTGATGATGAGATTTTGATGTTGATTTGAATTCAGTGATTTAGCTCTCAAAAAATGATGTATAAGGATGCCCAAGTGTGAAAATAAAGTCAAAGTTAGATAAAAAGATAAAATGTCACAAAGCTCACCTTTAGTTGACCTTTAAAAGGTAAAAAGGAGAAAAGGACAAATCATTTGCACTTTTTAACTTTGAGAATCCTGTAGCTCTGATACTGACCTAGCGAAATGGAGATTTCATATCATCATCATAGATTCAAGCAGTCCCGTCGATACCAGAGGCCAGCTGCGTATGGACCACTAGTGAGTCAACCTAACCTTTTGTGCGTTCAAATTTTTCTATTTTTGAGTAAAAATTTCTTGTTTTTTTGCTGATTTAGGTTTTAGAACTCTATTTTAGTGCTTTTAGAAAAGTTTTAGTGCATTCGATAGTTGTTTGAGCACTTTCGATGAAAAGAGTAGCGCATATATGATAGATTTAGCATATGTAGCATAGAAACCAGTTTAGCACATTCGATAAAAAGAGGAGCGCATATAGGATGCCATAGAAAAATTAGGGTTTTAACGCATCTAGGAAAAACAGTAGCCCATATAGGGTTGTCGCACATCCAGGAAATGAAGTGGTTCTTAGGTGTAGAGTTTTAGCGTTTAGAGGGAAATAGCGCATAGAGAAAATGTTTGAGCACATCCCATGCAAAGAACAGTGCATTTGGGTTTTAGTGCATCCATGCTAAAGAATAGCGCATATGAGTTTTAGCGCAAGAGACCACAGATTAGCACATCTGGTAAAAAAAAATGTGTGATTTGATGAAATTGTTGTAAAAATGATGATGTATATTGCTTCCTTGGTCAATAGATAGAGAAATTGTCTTATCATCATGTTGAAATATGATAAATAATTGATAACTTTGTTTCCAAAAATAGAAATCAAAGAGTAGATAACTGATAACTCTGTTTCCCCTATCAAAAAACAAAGATTGGATGATTGATAGGATTGCTGATAAATTTGCTTTTTTGTGATAGAAAAAAATAGTAGATGATTGATAGGATTTCTTATAAATTTGCTTTCTGCGATAGAAAACAAATAGTAGATGATTGATTAAAAACATATATTCATTTGTGGTTGAAATACAAATAGGATGATGTTTTGATTGGTGATAAATTTGTATTCTTTGCAAAAAGAAAATAAATAGTAATTGATGATATGAGATTCAGATAGATAGATTGTGCATTGATATGGGTCACTTGATATGGGTCATAGATAGAAATGAGTCAGCTTGATTACATGTCACTGATATGGATCATAGATAGATATGAGTCAGATTAATTTTATTTGATGGAGATTGAATCATTGATATGATGTTGATTGATTGTGTATCTAAGGGTTAATTTTGGATTAGATTATCAAATGAATTGAAAGCATAAACCCAAAAAAATAATGAAGTGCAAAGGAATAATAAATGAAAACACATAAAATAGAACAATCTCACCCAATGTTTTCATTCTCCATGGCTGATCTCCATTACACCTAACTTGTTGATTTGTGTTGCCCTCAGATCAAACGTGCGAGCAATCCTTGACAAAGTCCTACACAAGCTTTGAATGATTTTTTTCTAAAATGCCTATGCCTATGATAATATGATTGAAATGTTTATGCCTAAATGTGCCAAGACTAAGTGGAATAAGCTAAATATTGCAAACTTCTATAAAATCTCTAAATATGTCAGTGTGTAATCTAAAAATGAGAGGAAAATAACATTTTATAGAAAATGAAATTTTGAATGGACAAACGAGATTGACTTTTGAAAAAAACCTAAAATCAGAGGACAAGATTTAATTTGATAATCCCTAATTAGAGTTAGGAAAAAATCCTTAAATGAGTGGTCGAGATGTCATCTAAGAAGATCGAATCAATGGTGGAGAATACATGAGATAATTAATTAGAAAAATAAAGATTTTTCAAAAATCAAGAAGATAAAGACTACCTAATTTATGAGATTCAAAAAATCTAGAAGATAAGAGTTGAACTGAAGATCAGATTTGGAAAATCAAGAATCACCGATTACTTAATTTTTGGAGGAATATTACCATTTTGAATTAAATTAATTCAAAATATGGATTTTGTGACATAATAAATAATCGATTTTCAAATTATTTACCAAAATGGACCTAGTTAAGAATGTGATGACATTTTGAAACAATTTCATTTATTTAAAATGAGATGAATATTAATTTTGGACAATTAAATAATTAAAGATAATTATTTAATTTAGCAGATAAGATTAATTAATTAAATAAATTAATAAATTCATTTAATTATGACAATTAGTGACATTAAATAAATAAATAAAACTTATTTATTTAATAATCAGAAGAAATGATCGAAGAAGGGTAATTAAATAAATTAAGAAATTTATTTAATTAGGGAAGACTTAGATGAATGACGATTTAATAAATAAATTTATTTATTTAATAATCATGAAGAATAAAAGGACATGAATTAATTAAATAATTATGAATTATTTAATCAATAGTCGAATGTGGACCAAAGACATAATTAAATGTCATAATTATGCTAGGACGAAAGTGGTAAAAATAGAGCTTGCAAGCCTAGGTCATTTTTTAGTGTCTACATTTTGCCCCTCTTTGTCATAATGTAGCATGTCGCATTGTGACAGAAAATAAGTCAAAGCCATGCCCCAGTGACGGTGTAGAGTATCAATGCCTCCTTGGAAAAATTTTCAAATTTTGGGTCGGCGGCAAAAAAATTTGGAAAGGGTTCCAATAAGTCAATTTGATGACTAGAAAAAAAATGGCACAGACAGTTTCGGGTTCTGACATGTTTAAGGCAGCCAACGGGGTGGTCAAAGTTGGTCAAATGAGCCTCCAGTAATAACCTAGTTGACAAATGCCATTTTGACTTTATAAATAGGTTAAAGCCTAGGTAAAAGTCAATTCATTCTTTACTATTTACATTGTAAATTTTGAGAGCTTAGAGCAAAAAGGATAGTAGCGAGGATGGTGATTCTAGTGACAGAGCATCATGGCGAGATCGTGGGGAGTTTCAGATGGCCAGAGGGCTTAGAGCCAGCGGTATGTACCCCTATCCTCTGCAATTTTTTTTTTTTGCATGCCAAAACTAGGTTTCTAGGGGGAACAACTAATGTGCCGCAATGCATATGCATTCGTGTAAGCCACATTCACCTTCACATTCAATGCATTTGATGTGTTGCGATGCAAGTGCAATGGTAAATTAGGGGAAGCTGAGGTTTTGCGCTGCATTTGCCAAAATTTGTGATGCATTCACCGTTTTGAGTCACATTTGAAGGCTGGAATGCCGCATTCATCATTTTGTGACGCAATTGCCTGTTTAAGTGACACATTCACATTTTTAAGACACAAGTGTCAAATTTCGTGACGCAATTGTTTTGATGAACTGCATTTGAGCAACCGAACAACACAATTGTTATGTTGCAATGCATGTGACGTACAAAATGACGCATTTGATGTTTTGTGACACTTTTGTAGTCAATGTGACACATTTGACTTTGACTTTGACTAGGGTTGAATTTGATGTTTGTGAACCTTAAATGCTTTTGATAATACTGACAGTTGTGTAGAAGGTATTGACATGTTGTTTGGCTTTGTGCAGAGGCAGCTTGCCTCGATATACACACGAGAGAGCAAACTGATAACCTTCAGGTTTGCTGATCAGCTGAGCCTGCGAGAGCAGCAATGACTGATGGCCTTGGGTTTGTACTATGTCACCTATATGCCCACCATTTAGGCAAATAGGGGACTACTAACTACACTATGTGAGTATTGGCCTTCAGAGACCTATTCCTTCCACCTGCTGATGGGTGAGGCGACCATTACTCTGGAGGACATCTACCACATTTTACAAGTTTCGATCTGAGGAGAGCATATAGTTTATGACCCTTGCCATGGCGAGCACACTTTCTGGGCATATTACCGAGATGAGGGTGTAGGACTCGGCATCCAGGGATACAAGATCCGATGGGAGTTCATGGCAGACCACTATGCTCATTTTGATGCTTTCCTAGTGACTCTCATTGGTGGTATTTTGATTCCTGACTGTCGGGGACATGGATTCCCTATTGGCTGGGGAGACATCTTGGTCGGGATGAGACAAGACATGATAGTTTATGCCTAGGGCCCGTGTTTATTAGGCACATTCTACCCATGTTTATTGGGCACATTCTACCACCAGCTACATGAGGTTGTTTATCGGAGGGCAGCGAGTATCTCTTGTGGGACCACATTGATGATGATTTGGGCCTAGGAGCACATAGCCATATTTCATCCACCAATTCAAAGATCATAGTTGGTGGAGGGGATTCCCTACGCTTATTATTATGTTAGTGCTTTACAATAGACCCCAATGGGTGAGACAGGTTGATGACGACATCAGATTGACACTATGGTGTCCTTTATCTGGCAACTATACAGGGACTGTGAGTAGTGGGATGATGAGGTGGACCACCTGAGCCTATGCCAATAGTATCAGTATTTGATTGGGAGGACTGTATAGAGCCAGTTGATTATCGAGATGTATTTTCTATAGCGTGTCATTAGACAGTTTAGAGAGTAGTAGGGTGTACCTGTAGGGACAGTTGAGTACACCTGATCATCTAGAGAGTATGCTTGGGGACCAACCATTTCAGTGGCCTTTGCAGTGCAACAGATTGATGGGCTAGGAGCCCAGCTGTGCGGATGGAGAGGTGGGATTATCAATCCTAGGACCACTGTAGATTATGACCTATGGTGGCAGGCACACAGACCAGTGTCATTGACAGACCTTGATGGGCTAGTGGAAGCATAGGAATGAGTTAAACCATCTAAACATGCTTCTACACCTTTAAATAAGACATTGCATCTAAGATTTAAGAAATTTAAACTAATTTAAACTAAAAATCTTTAGAAATCTGTCCTATTGCTTTCTAACTCTAAAGATCTCTCTAATCTACTTTGCTCTTAGATTTTAGAAGCTAATTAGACCATTGAAATGACACTTAGAGAATGAGAATTCAAATTAATTCTATTCCTATATGATTAAATAATTAAAACTACTATAATGGCTACCATGACTGCAAATGCTGAATGCTGGATGAATGTTGAATGGATGTTGGATGAATGCTGAATGCTGGATGCTTGGAAAACCTGCAGAGTAAGATTGCACATGTTGGGATCCTTTTCCTGTAGCCAAAGACCTGTATTTATAGCTTTCACGACACTCATTTGTGAAGGGAAAACACAGCAGAGGTTGAGATTCAATTTGGAGAATTGAAGGGTATGAGATGAGAAGGTGGAGCTGATCATGAAGGATTGTTCCTCCCCATGAAAACACCAGGCAAGATGAGAGGAAAGAAGATTGAGAGGATTTCCTGTAAGTTTGTCCCCGAAGCTCTTCCCGTGAATGAAAGTTGAATTAATTAGATTTAAAAATCTAATTTTATTGGTGAGTGAATAGAGGTAAATGATTTTTGCATTTATTTAAATATTTTTGGGTTTATTTAAATTTAGCAAAAGAGGAATAAATAATTTAATAAAACAAACTATAGAAGTTGTTTATTAAATTAAAATAAAAGTAATATGATAATTAAATTAAAGATTCTAGGATATCTTTATTTAATTAAGAAGAAACGTGATAAGGTAATTAAATAACACACATTATTGAAGCTGTGTATTTAATTTAAGATAGAATTAATGGATAAAGTATAGAAGAAATAATAATGATAATAATTAAATAAAACAAAGTATTTAATTTTGTTTATTTAATTAAGAGAGAAATAATATGATAAAATGATAATAATTAAATAAAACAAAGTTTTTAATTTTGTTTATTTAATTAAGAGAGAAATAATATGATAAAATAGAAGAATTAATAATGAACTTAATATAAATAAATATTTCTATTTATTTACTAAGTAGATGAATTTAAGATTAATTAATCAAATAAGTCGTATTTAATTAATTAGATTCTCTAGACCATTTTTAGGTGTCTACATTTTTCCCATCTTTGAAGTGATGTGTTTACATGTTGCTTCAAAGAATAATTTTGCCTCAGCTGCCAGTATTGACAAAAAGTTTTAAGATATGCCCCTGATTTGCCCCAGATGTTGAATTTTGAAATGATAGCAATATATGCCCCCTCAGGAGATAAATTGATAAATTTTGGATTTGATGATTGATTATGATGATGATTTGATGATAGAGAAACGATTTATCTCCCGATAAAGAAATATTGATTCCTCCAGTTGATTATGATGATGATTGATGATCACGTCAGCTGATTGTTGATCCTGATAGATTAGAAGATCATTGATCTCATGATAGGTGAGATTCAATGATAGATTGATTGATAATGGACCTCATGATAGGTGAGGATCAATGATAGATTGATGATTGATTAACCTCATGATAGGTGAGGTTTAATGATTGATTGATTGAATGATTAACCTCATGATAGTTGAGGTTCAATGATTGATTGATTGAATGATTAACCTCATGATAGGAAAGGTTGAATGATAGATTGATGATCACAAGTTTTGAACAAAGCTAATTAGATTTGATTGATTGATAGACTTATTGATTGATGTTGATTGATTTGATAAGATTGTTGATTTGTGATTTGACTTCACTGATTGATTGATATGCCCTAGTATAAGATCAATTAATGTACTGGGATTTGATGATGCAAAATGATGAATAGAATAGGGGATGGGATGAGGAAGAGATAATGAAAGGAGAAGATGAAAAGTAAGTAAGCACAAATGGATTCAAGGATAAATGTGATGTTGCCCCGGTCAAGTTGCAAGCCAAGATTGATTTATGATGATGATAAGAGTGTTGTTGATGAGGGAAGGATACATCCCGAAACAACACAAAATGATAGGGAAGGATACATCCCGATGATGATGATGATGATGATGATGATGATGATTGGATAAAGGCTTGTAACAAGGTTGGGAACAAAACCAAGGATGTGATTAAATGATTTGTGCTAGAATTAATAGATTAAGATTGGATGGAATTTGAGATGACTGAAATGAAAGTAAATGATTCAGAAAGAGATGATATCCTAAGAAATATTGAAGAGATGGTGATATGATGTAGAGAGGGAATACATTTAGCTTTTGAGATTGAAATTTGGTAGCTTTTGAAACAATCTATAAATGCATATGCAAGACTAATATGGATGCAATCTATTTTAACCATGCAATTCTAAGTGTCATTTTAACAATCTTTTGATTTTGCTTTGTATCATCACTGAGCTTTTAAAAATGTTGAAAGCGAATACAAGCATCAATTATATGAGATAGACCAATGGTGACCTGAGTATTTCTTTCATGATATTTGATATTGCAAGTGAACACAAGCATCAAGGTATAATTAAACTGAGATGACTTGAGCATTTCTTGCTTAAACAGAAAAGAATTAATCATTTTCTTAAGTGAATCGGAATGCCATCTATGATACTTGGTAGAGCACTTCCCATGACAATTCACAAAATAATGATGACTAACTCACAAACAACAAACAAAGAAAAGTATCATTCTCCTTCCTTGCTTCTCTAGTTTAATACATCATCGAGTAGCTCCAAAGAAATGATAAGCAAAATGATAAAATAAAAAGTACAACAATTCAAATTCTACTTAATGTATTTTCAAATCATTATTCAAATTAGATCATCGATGTTGAAATGTGAGTGCTAATGTTTGCATGATATTCTCAGACGTTTGACCAAAGAACTAACCTAAAGACCTATCCTAGGGGTCTCGAGGACTGATCAAAGATTAGTCTTGCCTACGTTATACACATAGAGACCACGTAGTTCGACTGACACAGACTCCACTTTCTGACTGATGTAGACTCTATTTTTGTGTTTTCAATTTTATGAATGTTTTTGCATGGATTTTCTAATGTTTTTGGATTTTGATGAATTTTCTGATGTTTTTTTGGATTTTGATTTTCTGATGTTTTTGGATTTTGATTTTCTGATGTTTTTGGATTTTGATGGATTTTCTGATGTTTTTGGATTTTGATTTTCTGATGTTTATGGATTTTGATGGATTTTCTGATGTTTATGGATTTTGATGGATTTTCTGATGTTTATGGATTTTGATGGATTTTCTGATGTTTTTGGATTTTGATGGATTTTCTGATGTTTATGGATTTTGATGGATTTTCTGATGTTTTTGGATTACTTTTCAAGTATCATCACTTGGTGTTGTCATGTTTGATTGCCTTTCCATTTAAGCTAAAAGTCCATTGTACCAACTAACACCAGGATGTTGCCCCCAAGCTTAGGGTAAAACATGATATCCTTGCTATGATATGGATAGTGATAATAATTATCTCAAATGATAGATGGAAATGATATGAAAGGAAACAATCGTGACAAAACTATATCTAATAGATAGAAGAGCTGGTGAAAATCACAAGTAGCGCCTGTTTTCCAGGTTTTCATCACTAGTTTTTATTGTGTCCTCTTTCTTTTTCTTTTGTATTTTTTTTTATATATATATTTTTGTTTTTATGTCATCATGATGCCTGTTTGCCAGGTTTTCGTCAAGACAACCTTACTGACCATGCACTAGGTGTCCTCAAGTATAGAATCACCTGAGATGAATGTTGTTCATGGGTTCCTCCAACATGTCTCCTTCTGGTGTAGATGGCCGGTATGCTCTTGATCCATAGACTGATATAATGACATAAGGCCCTATCCAGTTAGATTCAAGCTTTCCCTTCTTTTCTCTGTCTGCTTGATTTCTAGGGTTTTCCTATAGGACCAAGTCTCTGATCTGGAAGACTCTAGGTTTAACCCTATGATTATAGTTCCTAGACATTCTTTGTTGATAGGCTGTCAAAGGATTAACAGCTTGTTGTCGACATTCATCAAGTAGTTCTAATTCTTGAAGTCTAGAGATCCTATAATCTTCATCTGAAATGAGTCCCTTTAGTGAAACTCAAAGGGATGGAATTTCTACCTCGATAGGTAATATTGCTTCTGATCCATAGACAAGAGCATATGGCGTAGCTCCTGTTGGTGTTCTGATGCTAGTCCTGTAAGCCCAAAGAGAAGGGTTAAGCTGAGCGTGCCAATCATGCCCTACCTTATTTACAGTCTTCTTGAGAATCTTTAGGATTGTTTTGTTTGAAGCTTCTGCCTATCCATTACCTTGAGGGTAATACGAGGTTGAAAAGTGATGTTGGATGTGGAACTTTTCACACAGCTCTTGGACATCTTGGTTCTTGAAAGGCCTGCCATTATCTGTAATGATTGACTGGGGTATCCCATATCTACAAATGAGATAATTAAGTATGAAAGATGATATTTGCTTCCCAGTGATTGTGGTTAAGGGAACTGCTTCCACCCATTTTGTAAAATATTTTGTTATGGTGATAATGAACTTATGTCCATTAGATGAAGATGGGTTAATTTTCCCTACCAATTCCAAACCCCACTGACAGAAAGGCCATGTAGTTGTGAATGGATGGAGCTCCTATGCTGGTGCATGTATAAGATTGCCATGAATTTGACATTTTTGACATCTCTTAACAAACTGGTAAGATTCTTGCTCCATGTGTGGCCAGTAATACCCCAAACGAAGGAGTTTCTTGGCTAAAGGTAATCCACTTGAATGTGTACCACAAATTCCTTCATGGACCTCATGTAAAGCAGAAGCAGATTTGTTATGTTCTAAACAACACAAAAGAGTACCATCTAGGCCTTGACGATAAAGGGTGTCAGTAATAATGGTATGTTTAGCGGATCAGCGTATGAAGTTGTGCTTTTGGTTGTGAGAAAGATCTGGCGGTAAGATATTATCTTTTAGATAAGTATAAATGTCTCCATAAATGGAAGATTGGGCACTATTCAAAAGGCTTATGGTTTGGGATTTGGGATTTGCATATGTAGGATTTGACACTTGTTCCACAATAAATCGATAACGATCTTGTGTTTCAGGCATTTGTAGAAGAGATCCTATTGTGGCCATGGCATCTACTGCTTTATTCTCTGATCTTGGTATCTGCTCAAATTTGATATCTATGAAGTATTTCTTTAGATCATCTACCAGTCTCTTGTATAAAATCAGTGTGTCATCCTTAGTTTGGTAATCATTGTTGACCTGATAGATGATTAACTGAGAGTCTCCATACACCTGTAGTTCTGTGATTTTCCAGTCAATAGCCACTTTAATTCCAAGGATTAAAGCTTCATATTCTGCCACATTGTTAGTGCAACAGAAGGTAAGCCTGTAAGATCGTGGAATTGTGTGCCCAAGAGGTGTGACAAATAAAATTCATGCCCTTGATCCATGTTGTGTGTAGGATCCATCGAAGTAGAGTTGCCATGGTTGTGTTGTAATGTTGAGGATATCCGCATCAGGAAATTCCATGGTCATAGGATGACTATCTGACAATGGAGCTTCTACTAGTTGGTCAGCAATGACCTGTCCTTTGATAGCTCGCCTTTCAACATACTGAATGTCAAACTCACTAAGGAGCATGACCCACTTTGCCAACCTTCCTGTTAAAGCTGCTTTGCTTAGTAAATACTTGAGGGGATTAATTTTTGCAACGAGTTTGACAGTGTGAGTGAGCATATAGTGTCACAATTTTTGTGTTGCAAATACTAGTGCTAAGCATGATTTTTCAATGAAGGTGTAGTTTACTTCATGTCCATTGAGTGTCCTGCTAATATAGTATATTGCCTATTCCTTTCCTTCTTTATCCTCTTGTGCTAGCAAGGCTCCTAAAGAAAAATATGTTGTTGCAATATATAGCAACAATGGCTTGTCTTCATTGGGTGGCACCAAGATTGGTGGTGTCATTAAATAATGCTTGATTTGATTGAAAGTATTCTCACACTATTCATCCCATTTAAAAGACACATTTTTATGCAAAAGATGGTTGAATGGATGACACCGATCTACTAGTTGAGAGATGAATCTTTTGATGGACTATAGTCGGCCTTGTAGAGATCTTAATGTACTGATATTCTTAGGAGGTGGCATTTCCACAATGGCTTTAACTTTTGTTGGATCTACTTCAATTCCTTTTGTAGAAACTATGTATCCAAGGAGTTTTGCTGATGTTACTCCAAAGGAACATTTCTTAGGATTTAATCAGACTTTAAATTTCTCCAACCTGTCAAATATTTTGGAAAGTATTTCTAGATGTCCTTCCCTGGTGTGAGATTTGGCTAAGATATCGTCCACGTAGTCTTCCATGAAGGTGTGCATCATGTCATGGAAGATTGTTGTCATAGCTCACTGGTATGTAGCTCCTGCATTCTTTAACCCAAAAGGCATGACGTTCCAGCAAAAGGTACCCCATGGACATGTAAATGCTATCTTTTCTTGGTCTTCAAGAGCTATTTTGATTTGATTGTATCCTGAATATCCATCCATGAGTGATAGCATTTGATGGCCAGCTGTTAGATCTACAATCATGTCTATGTTTGGCAAAGAAAAATCATCCTTTGGAAATGCTCTATTTAAATCCCAGAAATCAGTACATATTCTATTGCTGTGATCTGGCTTTGAAACAGGTACAATGTTGGATATCCATTCAACATAATCAATAGATCTGATAAATCTAGCATCTAGTAGTTTCTTCAAATCATTTTTTACCAATAATGCAACATGTGGATGCATTTTTCTCAGTTTCTATTTTACTGGTTTAGTGCCAGTTGGTAAGGATAAGTGATGCATAATGAGATTTGTGTCTAAGCCTGGCATGTCAGAGTATGACCAAGCAAAATTGATGCATCGTTCTTCAAAGAATTTGATAAAATCTGGCTTTTCTGTATCTGTCATGGATGTTTCCAGGTGTAGTATTCTTACTTTCTCTGCTATGCCAATATCAATAGACTATGTGGGTTCTATCAACATTGATGATCTTTCATGGTAATGTTGTGGGAGGATGTCAAGCCTTTCATCCTTTGGTGCCTCAATGAGGTTTTCACCATTGGATGCGTTCTTTGTTTTTACTATTTTAGGATCAAATACTGCCATAGAATGGTTTTCACCATTAGATCCATTATTTATTTCCATACTTTTGCAACTGAAAGGCTTGGCACCCTCTTACCTAAAAGCATCATTAAAAGAAGTATTGGTAGAACAAGTATCGGATTCTTCACAGCAAAGATAGTTAATAATAGTAGAGTCATTGTCAAAAATGGGGAGATTGATGGGGTGTTGGGGTTCCCACTCGATAAGCTCAGGATGCAGTAAAGGCAATGAATCATTAGATGGGTTGAGGTCAGCGATTGTGAAAGCTTGGACGAAAATGTCATCTAGGTTGTTTGTGGTTATGTCGAGGCCTATGAAGGTATTTTCTTCCGCATCATTTATCTCAATCGATGTCCGTTCATCTTCACTTGAGTCATCAAAATTTTGTGTTTCAAAGACAATAGGATTAAAACTCGAGCTTTGACCCTCCTCACATTTGGGGGTATACTTTTTGATAACATCGATCTAAATATCTTCATAGGAAACATCTAATAAGTTGTCCCACTCATATTCATTTGAATCTATTTTAGAATTATCTCTTATTTGAAGAATACGCTCCACAGTTTTATTGGTGAGTTCTGCTCTTGCTTCTTCTGTGTATCCTAGTCCAACTCTACCATTTTGCTGAATTGTGAGAACTTGGATTGGTTCTATTATACTTTGTTCCCCTCATTCAAGAGGTCCTTGTTCTGCTGCATATCCTAGTCCAGTTTTATCTTTATGTTGGAGTGTGAGAGGTTGGATTGGTTCTGTTATGCCTTGTTTCCTTAACCCAAGAGGTCCCTGTCGTGAATATCCCATCTTCTCCAGAATATTTTTTCCCTTTCCATATTGATTTGTTTCTATGATATTACTCGTGGAAGTGGAAGCTTCCTCATCCCTATAAATCCAATTTAGAATAGCCTTATCTTCTGATTCTTCATCTAAGTTCCCTTCTTTTACAAATCTACCATCTAATGCCATTGTAGATTGTGCTGAATTTTGGGTGATTGTAGATGGTTGTCCATACGTTTGTAAGGAGGGTAACATCTGTGATAGATGGAAATAGTGTCCAACACCATATTCACTTATTCCTTTGTCACTTATCTGTACTTTTTTGGTGAATTGATGTGAGAGTGAAGCCAATTTTTCTTCAACATTTGAAGGGTAAGATTGTGCCACCCTGATCTCTTGTGATTTTTGTTGTTTTGGAAGCCACTTTGATATGAAGCTTTGTTGTTTCTCGCCATTAGATGAATCTGATGTGCTAACTTCTTGATTGTTAGGCATTAATGTATCCTAAGATGTTTTCAATGTATGACAAGCTTGGGTGTCATTATAGTCTGCTGTGATTGTTACCTTCTGTCCATTGACGGGAAATTTTAGGCATTGATGATAGGTGGAAGGTACTGCTTGCATATCATGAATCCAAGGGCATCCCAATAGTATGTTGTACGTTAGTTCCCTATCTAAGACTTGGCAAACCACTTTTTGGACAATAGGTCCCACTTGAATGGGTAATATGATCAACCCTTTAGAGGACCTTTCTTCCTCATCATATGCTTTGATTGTGTTTTTTCTTCTTGTATCAATGGCTTCATCTGAGTATCTTAGTGCACGAATCAGCTTTAAGGTACAAATATTTAAACCAGCCCCTCCATCTATCAGGACATGCTTTACACGGTGTTTATGGATGAGGACTTCAATGTGAAGGGCATAATTATGTGGATGGGTGAGTGATACATCATCATGTTCAAAAAATGAAAGGCAATGAGGTGCAGATAGATGTCCCACCATAGCTTGGAATTGACATACATCCAAATTGTTAGGTACTGTGGTTGATACAAGAGCTTGCTCAAGAACCTCTTTGTGTGATGGGGAAATCTTTAGAAGTTCCAAGATGGATATTTGTGCCGGTATTTTCTGTAATTGATCAATGAGATTATATTGATTAGAGGGAGGATCCATAGATGGGGATGATAATGATGCTCCTTTCAATATAACTTTGGATTGTGACCTTGTTGTGGCATTAACCGGTTGGTACTCTTATTTCCCTTTGAGTGTGATTACATTAATTTGGTTTTCAGATTTGTCTATATGTTGTACCAAATTAGTAGATGTAATGTCATTGTTCTGATTGATTTGATTGCATAACTCCTCATCCTCTTTGGCAGTAGAAAAACAAAGGATTGTTGTGTCATAAACATAATCGACATTCTTACCTTTGGTGTTTGCGGAAGAGGATTCTCCCTTCTGATAATTGGGTAGAGGATTTTTGAATGTTGTATGATCTTTGTTTGTTTGGTGCCCCTCTACAAATACTTTCTTTTGATCTATGAGGTCTTGTACCACATGTTTTAACTGCCAACAATTTTCAGTCATGTGGCCTTTATTCTGATGGTAGTGACAGTAATGCAAGTCATTCCACCATGATGGTTTGACTTGAGGGTCCCAATTTCTAGCCTCTTGTACTTGAATGAGTTTTTCATCTAAAATTTCTTTGAGGACTGATTCCAATGATTGTCCTAATGGCGTGAATTTTTGTTTATTGGATGGTCATTGGAATGATTGGGTTCTTGTTTCTCCACTATTTTGATTATTTCCTTGATCACTACTTTGTTTGACATTAAGACCATTGTTTTGTTTGTTTGTAGTGGTTGGCGTCAAGGTGAATACTGGTTTAAATGTGTGTGTATCGATCATGGTATCAGTATTCTTATTCTTTTGCCAAAATCTTGGCTTTTTGTTGTTGTTGTTAGAGGAATTGTTATTGTTTGAACCTTTAATGAAATGTTTGATTGTTCCTCTTTTGATTAGAGCCTCTTCGATTTTGAGCCCCTTTTCGATAACTTGTTCAAATGTAGATGGAAATTGTAAGTCCAATCTATAATTCATGTCATCCACTAAGTTATCAATGAACATCTCTATCTTCTCTTCAGGAATAGATCTAGGGTATTTAGCAAATAGCCTTCTCCATCGTTGGAGAAAGGAAAGAAACTTTTCAACCTTTGCTTGTTTGGTGTTCTAGAGTTCTTTTAAGGTCACCCCATGTTGGATGTTGAATGAGAAGTGCATTATGAACCTATTGATTAGTTCTTCAAAATATTGAATCCCAGGTTCCATTTTAGAAAACCACTCCATGCAAGTGTTTCCTAAGCTTCTTGGAAATAATCGTAGTAAGAGTCCTCGTGTGTGAACTCTATGCTCATGGCTTGAAATTCCCGTACATGATCAAATGGATCAGTTCTTCCATTGTATTTTTTGTACGTCGGGTATTCACAATATGGTGGAAATGGTATCATGTTAATGCTTGGGTCGAATGGATAAGGGAAAATATCTTGTAAGGAATATCTTTTTGTTGGCCCTTGTTGGATATTTTGGAACTGTAATTGTAATTGTTGGATTTGTTTTGTCAAAGCATCTATTTGATTTGGATTTTCCATACTAGTTGTCTGGGGTGTGGTTGTTTCCTTGAGTTGATTGACATCAAAGTCTTTAGGAAGCTTAGCACCTTTGTCAGCTAATAGTAGAAGATAATTTTCCAGATCTTGCTCTAGCATCTTTTCCATAAATTTATGGAAATGAGGGTCTTGTTGAACTTTCTCGATTTCTTCTACAATTATTTCTTTCTCTTGTGAATTAGTGAGAGGATCAGTGTTGCTATATCATCCCCAAGGGTTTTCTTCAGCCATGGCTGCTATTCTTTCATTTTCTTCTTGTTGTTGTCTTTGATATGCTGCTCGTGTGAAAATAGGCATACAAACGTTTAAATTTTTACTCTAGACTTTGATCTTGGATTTTTGATTGGATAAGTGTCGAGGTTTTTTTATTTAAAATCTGATTTAGTCGTGTCTAGTTTCATGATGGAAGGATGATAAAAATCCTTGATAGGGAAACTTTGACACAAAAAATCTCATATTTAGTGATAAGGACACTTTGCAAGATGTTTCAAGACCTAGGCATAATAGTAAAGTTTTATTTTTGTATGATTCAAGTGTTTTGGACTATGGAAAAAATGTTTTGGACTGATGAAAACCTTGTTTCTGACATGGGAAAAATGACAAACTGTCTTACTAACTCTCTATTTTTTTTTTACTTTTTGGAGCGCTAAAATAGAGACACGAAGCGCTAAAACAGAGCTGGTACGCGCTATAACAGAGGAGTGATGTGCTATAACAGAGCAGTGATGCGCTATAACAGAGACCCAAAGCGCTAAAACATAGCAGTGAAACACTAGAACAGAGACCCAAAGCGCTAAAATAGACCAGTGGCGCGCTATAACAGAGACCCAAAGCGCTAAAACAAAGGAGGGACGTGCTAGAACAGAGACCCAAAGTGCTAAAACAGACCAGTGACATGCTATAACAGAACCATGAGGTGCTAAGACATAAAACTATCTTATTCTATGAAACTCACTTGGTCTAGTATCGTATTGTATGGCTGGTTGTGGGATGTATTCTGGACGAATTCTTTGACTGTGATTGTGGTGTTGCCTAAGAGCCCTTCTTTGATAAAATGCTTGTGAATCTAAGGGAGCTACAACATAGTCGTCCATATAACCTCTAGAGAAATCGTGATACCTATGAATAAAAGTCCTATGTTGGAGTAGAACTTTCCTGCTTTGATATAAAAATCATTGCTTTCTCAGAAGTTGTTTGTATGTAAGTGTTTTCTTTGGCTTTCTGATTTGTTTGACAAGAGATTTCTTGACAAATTTGGTGGATATCCAACCTCGAATCATGAGAATTTCACAAGTATTTTGATTTTGAAGATTTTTGTGATGATATTATCTGAATTTAATGAGAGAAAACACAACAAGCAAGAATAGAATGGTTGACTTTAAAATCCTAGAATCTAAATAGATAGTGTATGTTCTTAAGAATCAAGCATGATTCTTCTTGATTTTCATTGGTTTATAACAGATAAGACACTTCAGATAGACTCACTCTTAGAGACAAAAGGTCATCATTATATACTCGAACGACCCATAGCTTGGAATTGCATCGACTCACATAGCCATGTCACCCCCTAGAGGGCACCCGTGTTTTTGTCTTTTCCAGGTGCGTACTCAGAGTGACAAAAGTGGATACTGGATCCCCTGAGCAAACAGTCCTTGGCAATTATATAGTGAGTGCTTGAGGGTAGATTCTTCCCCGCCCCTGCACCACCGAGTATTACAATGTTTAGAAACTGACAAGCGTGCTTCTATTTCTAGGTTCTTAGATAGGGTTTCCGTTCAAAGTGGAAAATGGATAAACTCCCTCGAGAGACCTCCCAATCTTTAAAACAAAGATTTTGGGGATGGTTATCCTGCACACTTCCATTGAAAGAGGGTTTCCCCAAATTCACATAAATTTTTAAGTGGGTTGGAATACCATGGCTTTTGGCTGTCCCCACTTAGGTCGTTCCCGTAGGGTGAGTACTTTTTTTCACTACGGTAGGCCTGTCTAAAGGTTTTAATAAAAGCTTGAAAAATGCGTAAAGAAAAAGTGAGTCTGGTATTCTGATGCACCCAGTTAAGGGGAGAGTATAAACCTATCACCCAATCATAGCAGAGAAATTTTGTTCACTTTTAAAAACCAAAAAGACAAATTAGCTAATCTATATGGAGATATTGCTCCATAAAAAGCATGATGTTCAATTTTAATCCCACAAGAAATTATGCAGTTTCTATCCTAGGATTGATCAATTTTTATCCATTTGCTATCCTAGGATTGGTAAATTTTAATCTATTTTCTATCCTAGGATTGATAAATTTTAACCAAAATAGACAAAAAAACAAAATCTGGCCGCGGATGCGTCGGATCCAGATAATTTTTTTTTTTAAAGACAAAGAGTTGAGGCGCTGAAATAGTGGATCGACGTGCTGAAACAGTGACGCGGCGCCCTAAAACAATTGAGCGGCGCACTATAACAGAAGACCGGCACGCTAAAACAGACCACCGGAGTGCTAAAATAGATGATGGGTGTGCTAGAATAGACCACCAGAGCGCTACAAAATCTAACCGGCACGCTATAAAAAGTCACAGTTCTGCGAAAACTATCACGCCGATACCTGTAAGACACTTTTCACAAAAATTATGCAGAATATGGGGTTAGGCCCCATGATGGGCACCAAAATGGAAGCGTAGGAATGAGTTAAACCATCTAAACATGCTTCTACACCTCTAAATAAGACATTGCATCTAAGATTTAAGAAATTTAAACTAATTTAAACTAAAAATCTTCATAAATCTGTCCTATTGCTCTCTAACTCTAAAAATCTCTCTAATCTACTTTGCTCTTAGATTTTAGAAGCTAATTAGACCATTGAAATGACACTTAGAGAACGAGAATTCAAATTAATTCTATTCCTATATGATTAATTTAAACTACTATAATGGCTGCCATGACTGCAAATGCTGAATGCTGGATGAATGCTGAATGGATGTTGGATGAATGCTGAATGCTTGAATGCTGGATGAATGTTGGATGCTTGGAAAACTTGCAGAGTAAGATTGCACATGTTGGGATCCTTTTCCTGTAGCCAAAGACCTGTATTTATAGCTTTCACGACACTCATTTGTGAACGAAAAACACAACAGAGGTTGAGATTCAATCTGGAGAATTGAAGGGTATGAGATGAGAAGGTGGAGCTAATCATGAAGGATTGTTCCTCCCCATGAAAACACCAGGCAAGATGAGAGGAAAGAAGATTGAGAGGATTTCCTATAAGTTTGTCCCCGAAGCTCTTCCCGTGAATGACAGTTGAATTAATTAGATTTAAAAATATAATTTTATTGGTGAGTGAATAGAGATAAATGATTTTTGCATTTATTTAAATATTTTTGGGTTTATTAAAATTTAGCAAAAGAGAAATAAATAATTTAATAAAACAAACTATATAATTTGTTTATTAAATTAAAATAAAAGTAATATGATAATTAAATTAAAGATTCTAGGATATCTTTATTTAATTAAGAAGAAACATGATAAGGTAATTAAATAACACACATTATTGAAGCTGTGTATTTAATTTAAGATAGAATTAATGGATAAAGTATAGAAGAAATAATAATGATAATAATTAAATAAAACAAAGTATTTAATTTTGTTTATTTAATTAAAAGAGAAATAATATGATAAAAATGATAATAATTAAATAAAACAAAGTTTTTAATTTTGTTTATTTAATTAAGAGAGAAATAATATGATAAAATAGAAGAATTAATAATGAACTTAATATAAATAAATATTTCTATTTATTTACTAAGTAGATGAATTTAAGATTAATTAATCAAATAAGTCGTATTTAATTAATTAGATTCTCTAAACCATTTTTAGGTGTCTACAGCTAGCACCTATGGACATACGATCAGTGATACCTCATGTGCTGAGGGTTAGGCGAGGAGGCCGAGGCGGTGACAAGGCAGATGCTGGGGGAGAGATGGAGGCAGGGATGGGGGTAGAGACAGAGGTTGGGGTGGAGATGATGGAGGAGACAGCCAGAGATAGAGTCGAGATGGGAAGAGGTAGGGTCAGAGGGTGCGACAACGCATGGCTAGAGTGCCACTAGATGCTATCCCAGAGGTTGCCGAGGAGGGGGAGAGAGAGGAGGAGGAGCAACCCTAGTAGGAGGGGGAGGAAGAGAGACAGGAGGAGCCATTGGTGGAGGAGGAGAGGCAGGAGGAGGATGTGGCAGAGGAGGATGCACCTAGAGATGAGGGAGTTGGTGGAGAGGATGTGATAGAGGAAAATGATGAGGATACTGATGCCATGGATGAGGCTGAGAGACTTCTCAGATGGCAAATGGTGGAGGGAGAGGAGGAGACACTGTCCTCCTCGAGATTGCCCTAGGATGCCAGGACAGATCAGAGGGAGGCACATTTACAGAGGAGACTAGATGAGAGCATGGCATAGGTTAGAGCACTATAGTCTGAGTTAGAGGTGGCTCAGGTAGAGCAGGATTAGGTAGTGATCTATCAGCAGGACTCAGCTCGGTGGTGTATAGAGTTTGCAGCATTATGCATAGGGCCTTCTGGGGATATGGCTCATGAGCTGGCTAGGGTGAGCATGAGGTTGGGTCAGTACAGGACTTTATATGAGCAGGAGGTGCCTCCTAAGTGACGAGATCCTACATTGTCATAGTCATAGATGAGGATAGGCAGTGGCTACTGATCGGGGAGTGGGAGCAGCAGTAGGAGTCATATGAGTGCAGGAGGGTCCACCTCGTCAGGGCACACTTCAGGGCATAGGTCCCACCACTCTCATAGGCATGCCTTGAGTCACCATTTGAGCCATAGTCATAGGTCGACTGGTTTAGTATAGAGGTTAGTACAGAGGTAGTCTCTAGTGACAGATCCTTCTACTTCTCAGAGCCAGGCTGTAGTGACATCACAGGTCTCTGTTACCGCGGAGATGATGCCATCTATGTCAGTTCCATTGGTTGCATAGGTAGAGACTACTACAGGTCCTCCCATTATTTTAGTGCTTGTCATAGACCTCCAGCCACCACATTCTTCACCACGAGGGGATGATGAGAGTCTACCCTAGGGGCATGTTTGTCATATTTATTTCTATGTTATGACACATTATGTATATATTATTGAGCCTACGAACTCCATTTTTGGGATATCTCTTGACTTTATCTTGTGACATTGTACATTTTTGAGATGATATTATATGATGATGTAGTTTTGATGCGGCCTACATGTGTGTTATGTGATGCTCTTTGATTTATGCAATATGATATATGTGATGTGATGCTTTATGTATATTGTTGATTTATGATGTATCATGTATGTCCTGTGATGTTTACTTATGATTATGATGCCATGATGATGCAATGCTTATTTATATGAGATGATGATAATGATATGCATATTGTATTTATTAAATGGATGCAATTTTGATGATTATGTTAATGCAATGTGTATGATTATGTATATGATTTAGTGCTATGGATTATGTATGTATGGACCTAATTCCATGTTTATATGATCATGTATGCACTCATGTTTTTGCATGTCACAGGATATCATTGTGAGATGGACGAGAGAAGATGACTAGACTGATGAGAGAAGGTGACCAGACTTAAGGAGATGCATGTTAGTCCCTAGACCAAATCCTTCAAAACTTTACCATAGGACTTTAATATTTATTGCTCTTAATCATCATTAGACAGACTATTGTAATGGCCAACAAACACCATGATATGACATAGATCAAGGTGTGCAAGGTCGTACCATCACATAAGACAAGCAGTCACAGACACGGATGATCATGACTCAAACTAGAGTGTGATTGCCCCAGTCTTTTTGTCATAATCAACCACAAGAAAAAAAGGACAAGGACAATTCATGAAACGTCATTGCTTCTCTAAATCCTATTTCTAGGACATCCTTGAGAAATTAGCAACATAATTTCCCAAAATATAAAATAGAGCCCTTATCATGATATGCCACTATTTTTCTAAATCCCTGAATCAGGACCTCGTTGAGAAACTAGTAATCATGTGTGTCAATCGTCATGATATGTCTCTGCTTCTCTAAATCCTGTTATTGGGATCTCACTAAAAAACTAATAACATGATAAAAATCCAAAAGACAAGTGCCAAGTGTTTGCCAAGTGCTTCTGGATATCCATTGTTTTAATGTCAAAATTTCAGGTTTGATGATGTCTAGATGACAAATGTCAAAAATTGCCGAATTTAGGAAGGACACATCCTGAATAATGTTGATGTCGAGCAGATTGATCCCTAAATGTCAAAAGGGGTCCCTCAAAAATGATGATGATGCCTAGGAAGGACACATCCTAAGGCATAAATGACAGAGTTTGTTCTTCAAAAGGACACATCTAAAGAATACTGATGTCTAGAGGAGTGATCCTTAGATGTTAGAAGGATCCCTCAAAATGTCGAATGACTGTGACGATGCCTAGGAAGGACACATCCTAAGGCATGAATGATAGAGGTTATCTTTTAGAAGGACGCATCTGAAGGTTAACCAAGAGTTGACAGTTTGACAGGTTATGATGGTTTAACTTGCTTTGACCGAGTTTGACTTGTGTTGACCAGATGTCGATATTGTCATGATGATATGTACTGATGAGATTGTCATGCTGAATAAATGATTGCCATAATTTGCTTTGTCTTGAAGACATTTTGACATGTGTTCCAGTGTAATGCCCTAAAACCTAATGGACTAACCTGGTGTGGCCTCGGGGCCTGATTGACAGATGGCCTTGCCTACATCATACACTTAGAGACCTCGTAGTTTGACACGACCAATGACTTTGTATTGATGACCAAAGATTGTATCATGATTTTATTTTTGACAAACCTAAAAGGACTAATGTAATGTCTTGGGGACTTGAAAATGAGTCTTTCCTACGTAGCAAATGCACAAAGACAACATAGTTTGGATAGATGACAAAGACTTGATTGATTGTCATGACAGATTTGAGAAGAGCTGACTCTATGTTTGACATCTTGTTGTGGTTTTCTTAAGGACATTTTTCAATTTTTAGGTCTTTCTTGAAGACATTTTGTGATGTTTCTAGTCTTTCTTCAGGACATTTTGCGATGTTTTTGGTATTTTTTTTAGGACTTTTTGCCATGTTTTTTGTCTTTTTTCAGGACTTTTTGTCATGTTTTTTGTCTTTTTTAGGACTTTTTGCAATGTTTTTGGTCTTTTTTAAGGACTTTTTTTCCAATTGCCAAAACCATGTGTGACATTCACTGCAGTCACATGATAAAATTTTTGCCCCCAGTTAGGTCCAAGACTTAGCCAATTTTAAGGGACATGAAAGGGATGTTGCTGGTGTACCAGATGGACAGTCGTCAGGACTTAATGTCAGTTGTTTATCAACCATGAAGAGAATGGTATAATGTTATGGCGATTGGCATGATATTGGCAGGAGAAGCATTTCATCCTAGGCCAAGGCAAACAAAGTGACAGTAGATGGCAGAGCCATGATTGATTATGCATGGAGCCTTTTTTCCAGGTTTTCACCAAGGTACTTATCCAAAGTGCCTGTTTGCTAGGTTTTCACTGTTGGACGAATCATTTTTCTTTACTATTTTTGTCATTTTTCTTTTCTTTTCTTTTTTTGGTGTTGTCAGGATGCTTGTTTGCCAGGTTTTCATCAAGGCAATGATTTTTTACCATTTTTCAATTTTTTTTTTGTATTTTACGATTTTCAACTTGATCTCTTGATGGTATGCGTAGAACTTTCAGAGATGTAAACTATTGATGGGTTCTGTCAATTTTTCTCCATCTGGCGTTGCGAGCTCATAGGCTCTAGAACCAAAAGAAGATATGATGATGTAAGGACCCAGCCATTTTGGTTCAAACTTTCCTAGATTTTCTTTGTCAGCCTAGTTCTTAGGGTTCTGCATGAGAAATAGGTCACCAATGTCAAACTTCTTGACCATAATCTTCTTATTGTAGCTGCAACAAAGACGGTTCTGATACGCTTGTAGATGGTTTAGAGAATTTTTCCTTCTTTCCTCTAGCATCTCCAACTCATGCAGGTGCGATTGTCTATACTCCTCATCATCAGTTAAACCTTTCAGGGAGACTCGTAATGAAGCAATTTCAACCTCAATGGGTAATATGGCCTCAGCTCCAAAGATTAGGGAAAATGGAGTGGCTCTTAGAGGAGTACAAATGCTAGTGCGGTAAGCCCACATAGTAGGGTTGAGTTGTATATGCCAGTCGCGGCCAGTGTCATTCATAGTCTTTTTTAGGATTTTAACAATGGTTTTATTTGATGCCTCAGCTTGACCATTTTCTTGTGGGTAATATGGAGATGAAAAATGATGTTGGATATTGAATCGCTCACATAACTCATGAATGTCTTGGTTTTTGAATGGACGTCCATTGTCAGTGATGATAGATTGCAGAAGGCCATACCGGAAAATGATGTTGTTAAGAATGAACTTGGA
>VDFB02080581.1:0-15705 GCA_007258455.2 Sequoia sempervirens | reverse complement strand
TGTTGGGCATATTGGATAGGGAGTCCTTGTACGCCAAGGAGTCCAAGTGTGCTTTGGGAATGTCTGAGTTGCTATACCTCTGCCATATCATCAGTGCAAATGGAGTTTGCATGGACCCAGATAAGGTCCGAGCTATTATTGAGTGGCCTACTCCAGAAAATCTTATGCAACTCAGAGGTTTTGTTGGCTTGTGTGCTTTCTACCATCGGTTTGTTAGTGGTTTCTCTAGGCATGCTATACCACTTACAGATTTGACGAAGAAAGGTACTTCTGTGTGGACTCCTCAGGCACAGGAGTGTTTTGAGAAGTTCAAGGTTTTGATGACTACTTGCCCAATCCTGGCATTACCAGTTTCACGAGACCCTTTGAGCTTCATTGCGATGCTTTTGTGAGGGCATTGGTGCAGTACTTATGCAGGATAAGCATCCTATTGCTTATGGGAGTAGGAAGTTGAGGGGTCATGAGAGGAGTTACAACATTTATGACAAGGAGATGTTAGCCATCGTGCATGCGTTGGCTAAGTTCAGGCAATATCTTGTTGGCAGTAAATTCAGTGTGAGGACTGATCATAATAGCTTGAAGCATTTCCTTGGACAGCGGGACTTGAATGATCGCCAACAGAAATGGGTTACTAGGTTACAGTCATATGACTTTGACATCTCCCATGTCAAAGGATCACAGAATGTCGTTGATGACGCCTTGTCTTGCCGACCTCATTTGTGCTCCTTGGTGGAGATTGCAGAGGATTGGAGGCATTTGATAGTTGCTGAGTATGCCAAGAACTCGTGGCTGTTGGCATTATTGATGGTTTAGTGTAGGATAGCAGGTACTCCATTGTGAATGATTTAATCATTTACAAGGGGAGAATCTTTTTGATTCCAGATTTAGATGTGAAGAACACAGTTTTGAGAGCCTTCCATGGTTCACCTACAACTGGTCATCCCGAGTACTTCAAAACTTACAGGAAGATACGAGAATGATTCACTTGGAAAGGACTCAAGTCAAATGTTCTTCGTTATGTGAGAGAGTTCCCTGTTTATCAACAGAACAAACAGGAACATACCTATCCTGCTGGGTTGCTTCAGCCACTTCCGATTCCTGATAGGAAGTGGGAATGTGTAGCGATGGATTTTATTACAGGCTTGCCGAAATCCTAGGGGAAAGATTGTATATATGTTGTTGTTGATCGGTTGACGAAGTATGCCCACTTCTTCCCGATTACGACTACATATTCGGCTATGCAGGTTGCAGAGTTGTTCTTCTGAGAGGTATTCAGGTTGCATGGCTTACCTCAGAGCATTGTTAGTGATAGGGATAGTCGGTTCATGAGTCACTTTTGGCAGGAGTTATTTAGACTATGTGGGACCAAGCTTACTCGAGTACGAGTTACCACCTGCATACCGATGGCCAGACATAAATTGTTAATAAATGGGTGGAGGGATACCTTTGTAATTACATAGCGGGGCAGCAGAAGGTTTGGGTAAAGTGGATATATCTGTGCGAGTATTGCTATAATTCCACTTACCACATGTCTATCTGATCTGTATAGGATCTAGACTAGATTGCAGTTTAAATGTTTAAACTTTTACAATGCTTTACAATGATTATTTCAAGTTAACTAAATCGAAATTAACTTAAGGAAATAACAAAATGAAAGAATTATCAAGGTGATTATAACAAAAAGAAAGGAAATGAGAGACAGAAAGAGAGAGAAGAAGAGAAGTGCAAACAGTTGATAACGGAGTTCGTCACGAAAGTGACTACGTCTCCGGGTCCACTCCAATAGAGAGACCGATCCGATTAACTCCAAAATCGATTACAAAAGCACCACCATTCCCCAAGCATTTCGGCAGCGTAACGATGCTCTGATATGCAAGAATGGTTTGAAGAACTCTCCAACAAGACCTCTCTTCTGTCAGCTCAGCATCAGGACTTCATCACCTGGAAAGAAAACTTGATTGCCAATTCTCATCTTACACCCTCCTTTTATACATAAAATTTTCTCAATTTGGCCCCTAACCAAAAGATTTGAAAATATTCCCTTATCTCTCCCAAATACATAAAATCTTCAAAAATCTCCCTATAATAATTTAAAATCTTCTATAATCATTCCAAGCCCTTCTTATTATTCATTTCGGGCTTATTGTTTGTTGGAAGGTTTTTATTTAATCCTTAAAAAGGATTATTGTTTAAAATTTGGAGGGATTTGTTAATTTTTTATAACCCATTCGGTTTCCCACACTTATCAAAACGATCGAATGCCACATACATATCGAAACCGTCGCGTGGCTCAGCGGTGGGCATTTGTTTTGAAAGCCCGGCGGTTCCGGGTTCAAACCCCGGCCGTCGGCTTTTACTCACCGAACTCCAACAAAATCTCAACAAAACAAACCGGTGATTATACATAGTTAAACGCGCTGTTTTGGTCTACCGGTGCAGCGGATTTCTCGGAGGTTTGAGGTCGCTGGTTCAAATCCGGTGGCAAACTATGTTTTTGGTAACAAACAGTTCGATTTACAACCCCCGCCGATGGAGTTGGGTGACGAGGCCACGTGTGGCACCACCAGCGTGCCACGTGGCAAACGATGACAGGTCCAGCCTAGCATTCCGCAAAGCCACCTTGCCTACAATGTGTCGAGACTTGATTCGGCTTCACGTACCGATTTGTCCGGATGACTCGTGATGTGCCACGTGGTGAGGAGATCATTCCGGCCAGACTGCCCACGCTACCTGGCCGCATTACCTGTGAGCCACTGGCCCCGCCACGCCATCTTATATATATGGCCGACCGGGACGCTTAATTTGATCATTTACGCCACCACTGACCGATCGCCACATGTCCGTCAATTTAGTACAAAGTACACGCCAATCAGACGGATGGACACACATGTCAGCATCCATTGGTCCGCATACCGCCGCACTCTGATGCTACGCGGGTAGATCTCGGCTTATTCAGATGATCGCTTTGACGTCATCTTGTAATGGATACCGGACGCTATCATTCAATTTCTAGTCACTAAGCCACCAGAGCTTTGACTGCCGAGTAACTTCGGCCCGGGAGCAAGCCTGATTTCACTTAAACGAACGCTGCCGGAATCGCTCCCCGGGCGAAGCTCTTTATGAAGTGATGCCATTGATTTTGATAACGCCATTTTTTCGCTTTCCGATGCCCTCTCATCTCCAGCTTTTAATTCAAAGGTTTGATCAAGAGAATCAGGTAAACGGACCTTTTGTTCGCCTGAGTTGCGCTGGAACCAGGATACCGAGCTCTTTCTGATGGTGCTGATTTTGGAGAAAAATGTGACACTTCAATTTTCACTGAAAAGTGTCCACCGGATCAGGCCTCCCCACTGAAGACCTTTTGGACCTCCAAAAGTGACATTTACTCTGACAATAAGTGAGGACTTGGCCTCCCCACTTGTCCTGTATCCTCTGTACATCTGAAAACCTGGCTCACAAGCACAATAAAGACTGCGGAAATATTGTTGATCATAAACATAACTTTATCACTTCCATAAGCTTCTACATCAATTGTCGTAGCCACTAACCAACAAAAATTGACTAGCATCAAGCTGAATACCAATGCAGAAATGAAGGAGAATAAGTCAACAACCATTCGATCCTTTACAACAGGAAAATTTTTACCCAAGGATTCATCAATGCTTTCAATCATCTTTTTCTCATGCTGTACTGCAAGTGCATCCTGCAACATCTGACCCTGCTTAGCTACTCCAAGTTCAAGTGTAGAACCACCTGTACTGACAGACATCAGAGTTAATTCTTTACTTGCATTAATTACCCTCTTTAACTGTCCTGTGTTTGCAAAAGATTGATCAGTCTTAATCCTGTGAGAATGTACTATGTACTGAATGCCATCCTTAAACAAGTGATAATGATTTTGTTGCCTGTAGAAGATTGCTTTTCTGTCATAAAGATAAGGGCTACCAAGCACTATTCCACAGATATCCAATGGAACTACATCAAATTGTACTTCATCCACAAACTTACTAGTGATTGTGAACCTTAAGGTGCATTGTTTTGTTACTTGCAGCTTATCATTTTCACAAATCCAACCTAGTGGATAAGGTCTCTTATGTGGTGTAGTTCTTAATCCCAAGTTATTTACAACACTTTCTGAAATTAAATTAACCTGAGATCCACTATCTATGAGTGCATCAATTTTACTGTTCTTAGCTATAACCCTTAAATGAAAAAGCTCATTCCTTTTTGCATCTTCAGAGAAATCATTAACTGTGGAAGAAGAAGCACAACTTGCAACAGAAACACCAGAAATAGAGGCTTTACCTTTTAGACCCATCGCTGTTATCTTAGTCTCATCATCTGAATCTGAGCCAAGATCCATAACAACATTCATGGATTTATCCTTACCCTTCTGTTTCTGATTACGTCTTTGAGCCCACTTAGGCTTCAGTTCTGGATGCAACTGCCAACAATGTTCTTCATCATGACCATTCTTGTCACAATGAGTGCAAGAAAGTTTATCATCCTTCTTAACTGTAGCTGCCTTCTTTCCTTTCCCTGTCTCTACATTCTTAGAAAATTTCTTTACATCATTATCAAACTTGTCAATGAAAGATCCTTTACCCCTTGACTCTAAGTGTGTTGCCTGAACAGACACTTCATCTAAGTTACAAGGGTTCAAAACCAGGATAGAATGCCTAAGGTAGGAATGTAGACCTCCTATGTACTTTAACAATGTGTCTTGAGTGTACAAAGGAACATTCAAAGCAATAGCCTTCTTCCTAAATTCATGGGTGTACTCTTGGACAGTTTGACCTTTCCCTTGCCTAAACATTTGCCAATCCATCATTAACTGCTGCATATGTCCTAAGGGATAAAACTGCTTCTTAAGTGCATTAATAAATTCTGCCCAAGTTAAACTGACTCTACCATGTTGTGAAACTTCTGCCTTAGACTTACTCTCCCACCAAGTTAAGGCTGTACCTCCTAAACGAAGAGTAGCTAATTGGATCCTATCAACATCATCTATTAGGTTTTGGACTCTACAGTAGACCTCTATTTGTTGTATCCAGTCATCCAATTTTTCAGCATTAAGTTCACCACAATATTTAGGCAAATCAAATTTTACATCAAGTTTGATTTTAGGTTTATACCCACTCTTGAAAGGATTAGAAGAAAAAGAATGAGGAGAAGATGGAGAAGAAGGAGAAGGAGAAGAGGGAGGAGAAGAAGAAAAGGGATGATCTGGTTGCTTGTCACCATCTTCATGATGTTTCCCTTTCATGTCTTTGCGATCTTCTTGCTTCAACGAACCTTCTTCACGTGCCTTCCGTTCTTGTCTCTCCTGAAAAAGAATATCCACCTTTGCCTTCATCTCGAGGAATGCTTTTCGAAACTCCTGCTCACTGATTTCTTCAGGAACCTCCATTCCAGAAACTGACATCTTCGGAAATGTTCTACGCTTTCCGATCTCAGGATCAAAATCTTCAAGTTTGCCTTCACCCTTCTGAATCCTGGATCTCGTTAGCATTCAAAAACAAATAACTGCAATAAAAGTCACCCTAAAGCTCTGATACCAACTTGATCTGTATAGGATCTAGACTAGATTGCAGTTTAAATGTTTAACTTTTACAATGCTTTACAATGATTATTTCAAGTTAACTAAATCGAAATTAACTTAAGGAAATAACAAAATGAAAGAATTATCAAGGTGATTATAACAAAAAGAAAGGAAATGAGAGACAGAAAGAGAGAGAAGAAGAGAAGTGCAAACAGTTGATAACGGAGTTCGTCACGAAAGTGACTACGTCTCCGGGTCCACTCCAATAGAGAGACCGATCCGATTAACTCCAAAATCGATTACAAAAGCACCACCATTCCCCAAGCATTTCGGCAGCGTAACGATGCTCTGATATGCAAGAATGGTTTGAAGAACTCTCCAACAAGACCTCTCTTCTGTCAGCTCAGCATCAGGACTTCATCACCTGGAAAGAAAACTTGATTGCCAATTCTCATCTTACACCCTCCTTTTATACATAAAATTTTCTCAATTTGGCCCCTAACCAAAAGATTTGAAAATATTCCCTTATCTCTCCCAAATACATAAAATCTTCAAAAATCTCCCTATAATAATTTAAAATCTTCTATAATCATTCCAAGCCCTTCTTATTATTCATTTCGGGCTTATTGTTTGTTGGAAGGTTTTTATTTAATCCTTAAAAAGGATTATTGTTTAAAATTTGGAGGGATTTGTTAATTTTTTATAACCCATTCGGTTTCCCACACTTATCAAAACGATCGAATGCCACATACATATCGAAACCGTCGCGTGGCTCAGCGGTGGGCATTTGTTTTGAAAGCCCGGCGGTTCCGGGTTCAAACCCCGGCCGTCGGCTTTTACTCACCGAACTCCAACAAAATCTCAACAAAACAAACCGGTGATTATACATAGTTAAACGCGCTGTTTTGGTCTACCGGTGCAGCGGATTTCTCGGAGGTTTGAGGTCGCTGGTTCAAATCCGGTGGCAAACTATGTTTTTGGTAACAAACAGTTCGATTTACAACCCCCGCCGATGGATTTGGGTGACGAGGCCACGTGTGGCACCACCAGCGTGCCACGTGGCAAACGATGACAGGTCCAGCCTAGCATTCCGCAAAGCCACCTTGCCTACAATGTGTCGAGACTTGATTCGCTCAGCGGGCTGACTTGTCCGATGACTCAGATGCCACGTGTGAGGAGATCATTCGCCGAGACTGTCCACGTCACCCGCTGACACGGTAGCCACCTGTCCTGCCACGTCATCTTATATGCCGATCAGACGCTAATTTGATCGCTTACCGCCACCACCGAATCGATCGCCATATGTCCAATAATACTCGAGTAATAAAGGTTATCGCCAATCGCATTTGATGGACACATGTCACATCCGATTGGTCCGTACAATACTGACAAGGATGCCACGTGGCAGATCTCGGTTGGTCCGTACAGACTGTTGACGTCATCTTGTACGGACGCTGACGTCATCATTCACCTTCTAGTCACCAAGTCAACCAGGAGCTTTGACCGCTGATAACTCTCGCGTCCGATGTCGGATTTCGACGAAACGAACGTTGCCGGAATCGTCTCGGCGAGCTCTTCGCGATGATGCCAGTTTCATTGATTTTTGACAACGCCATTTTTTTCGCCTTCTGGATGCCCTCTGATTCCAGTTTGACCAAAGGTTTGACTGGCTATAACTCGTGCAAACGGACTCCTTTTTGCTCCGTTCGAGTTGCGTTGGAACCAGGACACCGAGCTCTTTCTGATGGTGCTGATTTTGGAGAAAAATGTGACACTTCAATTTTCACTGAAAAGTGTCCACCGGATCACTATCTAGATGACACCATTCATGGCACTATATGGATATGAAGCGCCCGACTTCCTTGATTTAGTGTTGAGTGACAACAGAGTGCCTAGTGTTGGGGATCTTCTACAGGAGAACTAGGACATTATGAGAGCTCTCAAGGAGAATATTTAGAAGGCATAGAATCAACAAAGCAATATGCGAATCAGAGGAGGGTTGAGCAATCGTTTGAGGTGGGTGATATGTTGTATCTCATGTTGCAACCTTATCATCAGTCAACCCTTCGGAAAAGTGGCGTAGAGAAGCTTAAGCCGCGATATTATGGTCCGTTCAGGATTATTAGGCGGATAGGTGAGGTGGCTTATGAGTTGGATCTACTGGCGGATAGTAAGGTTCATAATGTGTTCCATGTGTCATGCCTCAAGAAGGCGTTAGGACATCATGTTGTTCCCTCTTTAGTCTTACCACCTCTAGATGATAAGGGGAAGTTGATTTTAGTACCTAAGGCCATCTTGGATGTTAGAGAGCGTCATCTTCGGCAACGGGTTATCAGGGAGTATCTAATTAAATGGAAGGACTTGTCGGTAGAGGATGCGACGTGGGAAAGTGAAGAGATTTTACAACATCCAGAGTTGCGATTGCTTGCGGACAAGCAATCTCGGGGAGGGTGGACTATAATGTCCCTTTCTTAGTCAGTCTCAGTTGTAGAGAGGTTAGCCTATCATCTTGACCCTCTTAGGCTAACAATTATGAATAGAGGGTCCTCCAAGACAGTAACTTGGTCAATTGGTGACATTACTTCTCTTTAGTGTTCAGTTTGGATTAGGATTGGGCCTTTGCAGAGGTTACAGGACTCAGTTTTGCCTACTTACTATTTATAGTAAGTCATCTATTTAGAGTTGCTATATATAGTAGGGCACTTGGTCACATGGTGATTGGCAGCGTTGACTTCCATTTTAGATGGCATGGCAAAATAATAAGTATTTAATGAGATATTAATATTTTAATGGCTTTTAATGATATTTAATTATAAAAGTTTATATTATAAAGTTATTATGAGTGGGGCCATTTTAAGTGAATGAGCAATTAATAAATCATAAAAAGGTACGCCATTATGAGGGTATAATATAAAGTCAACAACCAAGGTAAATTAAAATATATTTTAAATCATTAAAATGGCTTCCTGGAAATCGAGCCATTCAAGAGAAGTATAAAAAGGTCCCTCAAAGCAAAATTGAACTCATTATTGATGATCATTTGAATTTGTCTTTTATTGAGAGCTTTGGGATTTGTGAGAGCACAAGGCTTTTTGCAGCTTTTTAATCATTTTCAGACTTTGGAGAATGTGCAACTCTTCATTGTTAGGCAATCTGAGGTTGTGAAAGACCAGCTGAAGTTTGCTCCTGAGTTGGTTTCATTCAGAGGTCAAAATTGTGCTCATTGGAGAAAGTTGATCAAGGGTTTGAACCAGATTTCATTGTGGAGGCATTAAATATTAGCGGCTGCATTAATTAACATATTGGCACACATTTCCAGGCTGTACCTCTATTGATACAGCCAGGCCGTATGTCATGTCCCCCGAAATTGTGACACTAAGATATAAAGTGTTGAGAAACAAATAAATAAGTAAAACATATATAAGGATGTTGGCAATATAATCATAATTATAACTATCCAAAGATAATGTTATAATTACCGAATATAAAATATAAACAAATAACATAATAAAGTAATATCAAAATATATATAATAATCTTTATCATCATTGTTAATATTATTGTCAAAATAAAATAAAATATTATATTATAATCATAAATATAAATATTAGATAATATTATATTCATAATACAATTATTATAAATACAAATAAAACAAGTTGATATTGTAAATTGTGATTACACAAGAAACTGAATCTGAAAAGGACTATGCTCTGAATTAAATAAACAAATAATAATTATAAGTCACTTTATGGAATCGATGCAAATACGAGATATGCTAACAAGTAGCGATTATAGTTTTTAAACAATGCTTGGTTAATCAGCGATACAAACATTAGTGAGGTTTGGGGCCCAAAGAAAAGGCAGTGACCACGTTTAATTGACACGTCCCTGGTCAAAGTAAGAGGCATGACTCTTGGTAGATTGGTCTATAAAAGGAAGACCAGTTCGAACCAATGGGGGATAAGAAGATATAAGAAAGGAGTATCCACTAAGCCAGCGAATCTCTCAAAAAGGCATTTCACATGTCCGGACCAATGGCATTTGATTATTTACACCCATGAGATCGTGGCTGGAGAAAGAAGATGTCTATCAGCAGGTTGATGAAGGAGGTAAGAAATAAATATAAATAATATCGATAGTATGTTAGTAGTAAATAAGTAATAAGTATGGATGTCATGTAAATAAGAATATTAATATGGACAGTATATAAGTGCTTAAGTAACTATAATAAGTATATGTATGCTAGGTTAGGGTAAGTATGGTAAGCCTAGCACTAATTGATAATGGTTATACATGTATATGTATTATGTTCAATTCAGTAATAATGATTAATTCATGACTTAAAGGGAACTGGATTATGATTTCAAGATTATGTTAATAAAAGGTAGATATTAACAAATTGGTATTTGATAAATATATTAATATTCAATATTGATAGAGATAATACTGCAGGTGTTAATATGGGATAATTATTGTTGTTTATAGTTAGTCAGATATGCATATCATATTATCATAGGAAGAAATGCATATCACATTATTAGTCTCATAGTTAATGTGGATCCATAATTGAACATATTAGGATGGATAAGTATATTGGGAGATGGAATGACATGTTAACAATTGATAAGCGTATAGTTATATATATATATATATATATTGAAATTCATAGATACATCATAGATGGTGGGCACATACAATATATACAAGACAATACATATATAATGTATTATTTGCAATTATCCAATAATGATGCTTGTAGCAATTAATTGAGCCTTATAAGTAGTCATTACTCCATTCATTCATTATGATGTTAAAAGGTATAATAGAACTCCATCTAAGGGATCTTGAAAGATGTTTTGTACTCATAAAGGAATCATTCATAGTGAGTAATAGGGAGGAAATGAATAATCCTTTGGCAAGGAACAAATAATTATATCATCTTTGATCTGATTAGATGTTATTACGGAAATTTATTTATCTCTAACATCTCTAATGTCTCTTTGAGAAACACTTTGAATGCAAGATTCAAGTTTAAGTACACTTCCACTAGAAAAGGGTCATTACACTGTACATCTTATGTTGAGGGCGTTTTTATTCCAGACCAAATCGCCTTCATTTGTGAGCCTCCATCTCTCTCTTTGGTGGCACCTAGGCTATTAGAAGCCTATCCAAGCATTTTTATGGTGGAGAAATTGTTATCCAGGGCAGGCCATATAGTTTAGCTCCTGCTGCAATAAATTCCAGATTTTAATAAGGGCTTCATAATTGCAACTCCGGGTATGCTCTATTGTGGATAAAGCTTTGTATATACTCTATTATCAATAAAAGTCATTTGCAGCCCTCTTTTATATTAGCCTTAGTTGTTATTTACTTCATTTGCATTTCCATTTCCTGGCATCTTATTCTAAAAAAAATACAAAAAATCATATATATCCAAAAACACAAAAAAAGTTGCAAAAACCACAAAACAAAACAAAATTTACCATCATCCAGTATCAGTTCGAGGGTTAGAGACACTAGGTTCTTAAAAAAATTCTCGATTAGGACAGGATCTAAAGGCGTGAGAGACTGTCTAAGGGTTCTAGTATGGATGGCTTCACATAGAGACCATCAATTTGAGCATTCGCCGATTTATTTAGCATTTGCTTTCAGCAATTTCAACTTACAACAGCAGATTTGAATAATACAGAAGTCACACTTGGCACACATCAGAGGCCGTACAATTCAGGAGACACAATAGGAGGGTTTGAGCTTGTATTTGATAGAGATTGTTCTTGTTGGAAATGTTGTCATTGATGTCAAAGTGAAAAGGATGGTGTCATTGATGAACATGACTGAAGATAACATATTGATGTCATTACACAGATTTATGTCATGAATACAATCTTTAGATTAAAAGGATTTGAAGACTATTGAAGTATTGTTATTGATGTCAAGACAAAGAATAGCTTAATCAGATTTGCTTAATCAAATGGTAGGTTGAAAATGTGTTGTACCCCAAAATTAAAATTATTGTTACACTTAGACATTTTGAAGAAATGAGTAAAAGTCTTGTCAAATCAGTCAAAAAAGGTCAAAATTTGGGTGTGCATGTCTTGCATGAGGGGTTAAAACGCAAAATTTTCAATTTCTGACGATTTGGGTCTGTTGAGAGCAGCATAACCTACAAAACCTAGATCTCAGTTTTTCATCCCTAAATTTTAGGAAAACTGCTATTTTTAGAAATTTTCTCGGAATAGTAACGTTTTCTGGGTTTTTCTGGGTTTCTTTCGAAATGAATACTGGCAAAATTTTCTAAAAATAGAAAATTTCTAAAAATAGAAAGTTGGTCCGACAGGGTCCGAATTGATTTTGATTGGCTCAAAATGTGTCCGTATCAGGCTGGTGAAGTCAGAATCTTAAAATAATCAGTTTTGCCCTACTAGGTCTATTCTGCTTTTTCAGAAGTATTATGTGGAGCTCTGAGGTCATCAATGGAGGTCATTCGACTGCCAGGCGTCCATTTCAGCTTTCAAACTTCTGGCAGAAGGCAAAACGATGAACATGCACGAAGAATGAAGGAAGAAAATTGGAAAGTCATGAAAATTTTCTAACACTGCTGAGTTTGGGTGCCCCTGTTAAAGAAAGGCGCCCACCTTTTTAGGGCATCAGATGAGTGAATTAGGGTTAGGACCTCCAATGGAAGTTGCTCAGTTTTCAGTCAGCTTTGCGATGGATATCCCAGTCAGAGCATCCGACAATCCAGTCTTCGGCAAATTCGAGTCAAAGTGGAAGGTATAGAATGAAGATCTGAATCTCGAAGGAGGTTAAAGTGAAAAATTGAAAACTCTTCTAAGTCTGGAGAAACTGGGCGCCCTAGGAGAAGGAAGGCGCCCAACTTTTCAAGGCTTCAAACAGATGAACTTGTAGTCAAGGTTATAACAAGATGTCTTCAGAATGCAATAGGCTTTCCAGTAAGCTATCCAGCACGGCAAACGGAGCTCGCGGTCATCAGATTCAAAGAGCTGAACAGAGAGTCCGATGAGAGTTGAAAAGAAAAATCCGAAAGCAAAGGCGAAAAATGCAAAAAATAAACTAACTCTGGTGAAGTTGGGCGCCCAAGCTTTTGAGGACCTAAAAGCTACTTTTTGACAAAAGTGTCTCCAGAGGAACCCTCCTGAAATCCTCTCAGCTTCACAACGAGTCCAAACATTCATCAATCCGATGCCCGAAGCTTAAAATTCAACAAGATCGCCCGTAGAAGTGAAAGACGTGAATATATTGAAATTTTTTCTAAGTCTGGTAGAAGTGGGCGCCCCTGTTGAGGAAGGGCGCCCAAACTTTTGAAGCTCATAATGATAGATTTTGCAGAAGTAGCATCCAAGAAGGCCTCACCAAAATTAGTCTGGCTATCCAACGAAATATTCAGACAGTCAGTCGGATCAGCGTTGCTCCCGGAATCGAGGATTCATCAAAAAATCAAAGGGAAAAGGAAGAACTTGGAAATCGTAAAATGGCTAACACTGAAGAAGTTGACCGCCCCTAGAAGGAAAAGCCTCCCATAAATTCAGGGTCAAAATCAAGTTTTTAGCCAGAGGTGCCTCCAGAACATCCTTCTCAGTTTCAGTCAGGCTCCGCCGTGAATCACTCAGCTCGCCTGTCGGGTTGATCTGTCAACGGGAAATCAGAGGCGAAGTAGCATGTCAAAGTGAAGGAAAGTTGAAAATATCAAAATTTTAACTAACAATGGTGGAAATAGGCGCCCCTCTTGGAGAAAGGCGCCCAAAGTTTCATGCCTTAGAGTATTTTCAAGAATTTTCAAAATTTCAAAATTGCAAGAAGAGAAGGATGGCGTCCAAGTTCAAGGGGCTAAGATTTAGGGTTTTGAAATAAAAGCAAAAGAAAGCAAACCTAAACCGCACTTAAGTCTATTTAACACTTCTTTCAAAAGTATTTTTCATTATTTTTGCAGTAGCATCCATGAGAAAGTTGGAGCAGCAAGTTTGAAGAATTTTGTGGATTCAAGAATCCATAGTTGCTGGTTTTACATCAGATTTTTCAGACCAGCAAGCATAAACCCTTGCTTTTTCATTCTTTTGTTCCGTAAGATCAAATTTTTCAAGCGTACAAGGCTTTCAATTTTTCACTATCCGGGTTTTTTTGTCTCCAAATCTTTCCTCAAGAATTTTCGAAACTTTACTGTTGCAGCAAGTGCTTTATTTTGCATTGAAAACCCTGCATTCAAATTTCAAACTATCCTGGTCCTTTCTATCACTGAAGAAAAACCCCATATCGCAGCCTTTTTTCAAGAAAGTTCAAAACCTAGGGTTGGCTGTTTCTTTTTCTCGGGATCAAAATGCTAGGGTTTTGTAAACTAATCAACTCGGGTCCCATTTCTAATCATATTTTGAACAAAACCCGATGCCTTTTTCGAAAATTGAAGAAATTAGGGTTTGCTGCTTTTTTAGGCTAAATTCAAAATTTTAAAAAACGAACGATCTGGGTTGTCTTGCATCGATATTCTAAACAAAACCCATATCTCAGAAAAATTTGTCAAAAAATTTGTCCGTTGGAGTACAAAAATCAGCATTCTAAAAATAGAAATTGTTCAAGACTTGTCTGAACCAAGGCGAGTTTACAGTCATTCTTCGAGTTTTCTGAAATGGAGTACACTCCTAATGTTTTCAAGTCCAAATCAGTTCTCTTTCACAATTATATCAAAACAGCTGAGACAGACTTGCATCATGTCAAGCCGGTGTTCGATCTACATGCCTGGAGAGAGCGTCATGTTTTCAAAGTTAACACCTATGAGAGGATATGAATTCATCGTCTACAGACAAAGGGTGGTTGAAGCTCTTCTTTTCATCAGCGAATTCGTCATAGAGATCCCCTCTCAGTACAGCCTTGAAGATGGTTCTTACGTCGGGCTTGAGGAAGTGCAAAATTAGTTCCAGAATGTTGTTCATAGTTGCAGTCCAGTTGGCGGAAGGATAGGCCATATTTCAGTGATGTCAGCAAAGTTCGATAAAGCGGCCAATGAGGTCGAAGATTTCCTGAGATCCATCGCAGATGCTGAAGATATTCTTGAAAAGCGGTGTTTTGCTGTTGATGGCATAGATGCATCGAACCGGGACACAATCTCTAACTTCCTAGCGGATGTGATCGAGCTTTAAAACAACTTTCTTCTAGAAGCTTTCTTTCCCGCTTTCTTTCTATTCTTGGAATAATCCTTATCCATTCTTTGAGGATAGAAAGAAGATAAGATGTAATAGTTGGCGTTTCCCGTTTTTTCTCATTTAGGTTTTATCTTCTAGATTTAGTAATAAAGCTTGCTTGTTGAGCAAGCCTCCTAGATTGTGAAAACAAGGAGATTTTAGGGCTCCCTACTCCTTGTGTATAAATAAGGGCAGCCTTGCCCATTTTTCTTTAACCGTTATTGTAATAACAAATTGCTGAGCCTACTTTTGCCTACAAATTGTTATTTAGTTCTTTACCAATTTAGTTAAACCGCGGCTAGTGAGAACAAAACGCTGAGCCCATTGTGCCTTCTATTTGTTGCTCAAGTATTGTTCATTTGTATTGTGATAAGCAAATTGTTGAGCCTCTTTAGCCAACAAGGAGTTAGTAAGATTGCTGTTTTCTATTGTGTTAAGAATAAGTTTGCAAGCCTCCTTAGCTGCAATTTCCTGTTCAAGGCATGTTAGAAGTGAGCTTTGTTTCAGAGATTTGAGTAATAAAACTCGGTTCTTGGCTCCCTTTGGTCTAAAATCTCAGATTTCAAGTATCGTTCTAATTTTATGATCTTTATTTCAGCTTGCAGTGAAGTGTGTAGGTGTTCGTTGAAAGAGAGATTATTTAAGTATTTTTGTCAGAAAATCTACTTTGTTAATTTCTAACTTCTCTTGCTTTGCTATTACTTGAGAGGTTAGGAACGTCTTTAGTTTAAGTTAGTCGTAGTTGAACTTCTTATATCAGAAAACCTCAGCTGCGGCGTTTGTGTTTAAAAAACCTTGTGCTCTAAGCTGATCAAAAAGATAGGCAACTTAGTTTTAGTTTACTTCCTTTCAAACACCATCAGCAAGAGGGAGCTTGCCCTCCTAATTTGAAGAGCAGTTTATTCCTCAGGCATAGTTGCCCGCTTTCAACCGCGATTCCGTAGGTGCGAATTTAAATGCCAACAA
>VDFB02080579.1:0-23333 GCA_007258455.2 Sequoia sempervirens | reverse complement strand
ATGCAAAATATATAACCAGGTTGGAAAATGCATTGTGGGTTCTACAATTAAATGACATATTTTTAAAACCATTTAAAGTCCATAACATCACCATTTTTGAAATTCTCATTTTGAAGGTTGTTGGCGAGCTCAAAAGGGAGTTGCATGGGTTTAGAGGCTAAAGCAAAGAAGCCATTCTCCCTACCAAAATGCATGTGAGAGGCGCATGCATCTAGCTATTAGGTATGTATATCTGCCAAAAATATATGTCATTTGTCATTCTACCGAGGTACAATGAAGAATTGAATGACTATTCATTGCGAAGATGGGTTTTCATCGATAGGTTTCCAAGGGTTTTCATTTGGCTTCACTGTGTAGAGAGTTTTACAACATTATGTGGGTTGGAGCTTTCATAAATCATGTACTCACCTCCCGCTGTGTTTTCCAACCTGCAATCATACTATGCATGTATATTTGGATCATATGATGAAATTGAAACACAATTTTTACTCTATGTAAGACTTGTTATAAATTTTGAAGGTGTATTTCATTACATTTGTACAGTTTAAATAACAAAAGCTTTTCAAGACATTCATACTGTTTTGTATAATTCTAGGTTGGAAAACACTGGGTGTTATAAAACTTGCAACCCACATACTATTCTAAAACCCTTTACAAGTAACAACCCAATTGGTTAGTCACCCCTCACCTCAATTGGTATGTTTTTTGATTGTCTTGAGAACCTTTTGTGAATTAGATAATAAGAATATAATGAAATTGGAAAGCACTAGGTATTATGAAACCTGCAACCCACATAGTGTTGTAAAACACTCTAGATGTACCAACCCAATTGGTTAGTCACCCTTCAGCTCAATGTGGTTAGTTTTATGTAACCCCCATTTGCAACTCCTCCTTGTGCTCTCCACCACTTAGCTTTGAACGTAAAAAATGAAATAAATCACAAACCATATTGTGTTTCCAACCTGCAATATATTTTGCATTTATTTTAAAATCATATGAGGAAATTGAAATGTAATTTTTATTGTAAAAGTTGCTATAAATTGTGAAGGTGAATGAACTTCACTACATCCTTATTGTCAAAAAAACTAAAGGCTTTCATTACAATCATGTTGTTTATATATAATTGCATGCTTGAAAACACTAGGTGTTATGAAACCTGCAACCCACATACTGTTGTAAGACCCTCTCCATGTAAAAATCGAATTGGATAGAGTTTTTATTAGCTTTGAGAGTGTCTTTATGATTAGAGAATACAAATGTTTATTTGAACATGTTATTTACATAACTTGTCTACCCTTTCAGATTGAGTTTCACGTCTCCACCCAACCCAGTTTTTTTTTTCTATACTTACATTTGAAATTTCTTTTTCCTTATCATCTATTTCCACTTGTATTTGTTCCATGGAATTCTTATGTTCAAGAATCTTTGAATTCATTTGGTCAGTTGCACTTATAACATCATCTCTCACTTTCTTTTCCTGCACAAATTCATGTGTAATACAAAACCTTTTGAGTTTTTCCACTTCTACATTGACATTTTCCCATTCCAATACCGCACACACACCTTCCTCAACTTCTCATTAGCAAGATCAATCTCTTTGGTCAATACATTATCTATGTCATTCACTTTGGTCTACTTATTTTCAAGTGTTTTTATAGCTATTTCCTTTTTGATGTCATACATTCTAACCTATTTGAGCAAACGAGTGAATAACCAAATGGGTTGTTATCGGTAGAGGGTTTTACAACAATGTGTGGGTTGCGGGTTTTATAACACCTAGTGTAAACCTATAATTTTTTAAGATAGTATTAGTGTAATTAAAACCTCTTGTTATTTACACGACAAGAGTGTAATGAAAGGTACCTTCAATAATTACCATTCATGTAATTTAGACTTTTATAAGTTGTGCAAGAAGATGTTTCACTTTTGATATTTCAATATGCCTTACAAGATCATTATTGGTAAGTTGAACATTTAGTTATTGCACCTCGAGATGCATGATATCAGTCTTCAACTTTGAATGCCCTCAGATGCTTGCAAATGCTTATTTTCTAATCTCTCAACAACATTAATTAATCTCCTTTTCTTTTGACGATAAAATATTCTTCTTATATCTTAATTCCTCTTCTAAGTGGTTAATTGTAGTCTTTTGTTGTTTTTCTTCAGTTTCAACATTTCCAATTAATGCTTTTGTATTTGCAAGCTGACCATCCTTGCATTTTTACTCATCCCCAATACTCTTACCTATTAACATTCCCTGGTATTCCTTTTCATGATCTTCTAAATTCTTTTTTGCATCTTTTAATTTAAGTTTTCGAGCTCAGCTACTCCCTCATCAGTCCTTAGGACAACACCATCCATTTATTAGATAGAGTTTTCAGTTTCTTCAATACTTTTATGTAGCTTTGAAACCATTTTTTTCTTAGCTTTGAGAGTGTCTTTCTGATTAGAGAATACAAATGTTTCTTTCTAATAAGTTATTTATGTAAAAAATTTCTACCTTTTCACATAGACTTTCATGTCTCCACCCAAATAATTCTCTTTTTTGCACTGACATCTCATGTTGCCTTCTTTTCATCCATTTCCAATTCTATGTGTTCCATGGAACTCTTATGTTCAAGAATCTTTGAATTTCACTTGTTCAACTCCACCTATAGCATCATCTCTCACTTTCTTTTCCTACACAAATTCTTGTGCAACACAAAACCTCTTCAGTTTGTCCACTTGTGCATTTCCATTTTCCCATTGCACATACTACACAAGCACCTTCCTCAATTTCTCAAGATCACAAAGGATCTCTTCAGTCAATACATTATCTATCTCACTCACTCTACTCTACTTTCTTTTCAAGTGTTTGCAAAGAATATTATTTTTTCATTCCATGCATTCTAGTACCTACTTCCTTTGGTTCTGCATTTCCATTTTCCCATTGCACATACTACACTTGCTCCTTTGTCAACTTCTTAAGATTAGGAACAATCTCTTCAGTCAATACATTACTATCTCATTCACTTTGGTCTACTTCTTTTCAAGTGTTTTTAGAGAAGATTCCTTTTTATTACATACTATCTAGTACCTACTAATTGAGTTATGCATTTCTATTTTCCCATTGCACATATTGCACATGCACCTTCCTCAACTTCTCAATAGTAGGGGGAATCTCTTTCAATCAATACATTATCTTTTATCTATCTCATTCAATGTGGTCTGTATACATTTCAAAGGTGAACTTCATTACATTCTTATTATGTACTAAACAAAAGTTCTTCATTATGTTCATACTATCTATATATAATTACATGTTGGAAAACACCAGGTGTCTAATCAAATTGAGCTAAGGGGAATCTGAAAAACCAATTGGGTTGTTGCTACGTTAATAAAAAAGATTTTGATTAAATTCATATTGTTTTGCAAAATTTCAAGTTGTAAGACACTTGGTATTATTAAACCTACAAAGGACATACTCTTGTAAAACCATCTACATGCAAGAGCCCAATTGGTTAGTCACCCCTCAACTCAATTTGGTTAGTTTCATGTATCTACCACCTGCAACTTCTCCCCATTCTCTTCACCCTTTCGGTTCGAGCATGTAAAACAAAATAACTCATAACATAGAGTGTTTTCCAACCTGCAATTATTTTGTGCATTACCATATTTAAACACATGTTCTCAAAAAAATAATTATTACAATTTACGATGCATGTCTTACGTCAGCCTACAATGCCCATGTGTGCATAGAATCCAAACAAAGGGATAGCTTCTTGTGCAAGCCATCGGGCTACCAAGTTTTATGGTGAAACTCCCACCCACAATGTGGGAAACACAATTTGATAGTGTTGTTATCTCCTCACTTTCATTGTTGTAATGTTTCCCCTCATCTGTCGATTTCATCACTTTTATCCCCTGTCTTCTCAGGCCTCGCACTATGTCATCCCATCATGTTATGTATGTTTTTTATGCTTTTTTTAATGTTATCATGCCTATTCTCGATGTTTTTTTTTGGGATATTACCTGCTATTTTTTGGTCAATCAAGGTGATCACCAAGGTTTTCGTTGACTTCTTAACCTTTATTCTTGCATAACCGATGCACACAGTGATTTGCAACCAATGTGTCTTGCAATAATCTATATTTTTTTAGTTGTTTGTACAAGTAATGATAGAAATAGAAGTTTGATGGTGGTACGTGGTATCTTTCTTGTCTATCTTCTTTTACCTTATTGATTATTGCAAGTTATGGTCTTTGTATATGCCAGGAGAGATGCATTTTTTATTTATCTGAATGAATGTTCAATGCTTCACAGTTCCAATAGAATGGAAAAATGGTAGATATAAAACTGTTGATATATATTAAGTTATGTTGAGGAAGAATCCCTCAAACTTACTAGAATGCCAAGCTCTCTACGGGTTGGTGTTTAACTCCTTCAATGGGAAGATAGTCTTATGTCAATAGGACCTTGAATCTAGCCTCTCTGATATCTTGATGGAGGGTGTTGTAGTGGTAGAGAAGTATCATTGATGTGACAGGTCAATGTCAAAGAGAGTCTCTTAACAGTCCCTTCAACATTTCGACGAATATCAGGAAGCTACATTGAGCAGAAACTACATTGTCAGAGGGAGTCTCTAACAAGTCACCTCGAAAACCTGTTGTAAGGATTTGTATCTTCATCGGTGGGACCATATGATTTTGGTGGGACTTTGAGTCCCGTCCCCTCAACATCTTGATGGGAGATTGGGAACTCTTCTCAATAGGAGTGGAGAACTTCATTGGGACATGGATTATAGTCTCCTCGATATGGTGATGGTGTGGAACCCGTGGTATACTGTTAATGTGGGACCAGTCAGTGTGGAAAGTGATGTCAGTTGTATGACAATGGTGACATGGATGTTACGTTGGCAGTGGGGATCACGATTAATGCTATAAGCTTTGTCGGTGGGACTTCTGTGTATCGATGGGAGGTGTTAAGTCATCTCGTCGATAATTCGATGGGAGTTGGTAACAACATGAAGCAATATGCATATTAGGGTGATGGTAAGATTTTAGAGGGACATGGTTTTGGGTCTCTTTGACACTTCGATATGACTTCGATGACACAAGAAAGTATTGATGGTTGAATTGTTGTGACTGTTTGTGTATCGGTCATGTCAAAGAGATGCAAACCATGATAATACTTTCATGTGACTTTGTGTATCTATAGAAAATGATAACTATTAGGGATAACGATGAACATTCAACCATTGGTGATAGCATTGACAATCTCCCCACCACAATTACTGAAAGTAATGATCAAGATCTATCCATCAAAGAGTACATTGAATATGTTTCTATCTCGTCCGAAGATCAAATCAACATATGTCAAGATTCAATTTTCAATCATGATGAAAATCCACCAACCAACAATGATACAATTCAAGAAATGTCAACATCATTTGACCCTATGGTTGAAGACATTGGAAATCCCTCCACCACAATTGTTGAAGACAATGATCAAGATCTCTCCATCGATGAGCACCTTGAAGATGTTTCCACCCCATCCGATGATCAACTCACCATACATCAAGAGCCACTTTTTAGTGATCTATTTCAAGGAGTGTTATGATTATTTGATCCTATTGACATAATGCACAATTCGTTCACCTATGATCATGTTGAAAATGTCTCTACATCGCCTTATGAGTTAGAGGACATATCTCAAGAATTCATTCCAAAGCATGATCAACATCTTTCACCAAGGTCTAGCAATGGTCCTTTCCAAGACATATTGACATCCTTTGACCTCATGGTTACAGATACTGAAGGAACCTTGAACTCGATACTTGAGGATATTGAACCACTTACCATGTCTAATGATGACATCCAAGAATCCTTTGCAAGCAATTCGTCCTTTGAAACTGACCCATGTCAAGAACTTGATCCAAAGCATGTCGAAAGCAACTCCAAAATCATTCAAGATCAAGAATTTGTATCTCCAAGATACTACAATAATCTAATGGACACTCTCCTATCTATGCAAGATGACCATATCCATGTAGCAAATACTCCTCCATCTACCCATGAGATGATTTCTGCGGATGGACACATAGATGATCTTCATTCAAAACAAGATCCCTTTATTCCTGACATTATTACACAAAAAGAGTAGGTTACTGAGTTGTCAACATCAGGATCAAATATGTCCCAAACTCATATTGAGGACATCATGAATAAAGATATCGAACATTATCCACTCAAGGAAGCAAATCAGACAGAACAGTATAATCTAGAGTTAGCAGAGTAGCAAATGGAAATAACATCATCTACAATGGTCATTTATCAGAGAGTGCATTCTAAACAAGAGCTCTTAGAACAGGAAGAATCAAAGCATGAAGGTACTACCACCACCATATTGGGGGCAACTTCGTCTCAAGAAAACATCAACACAGGGAGCACGAAGAATCTTTATGATGAAACCAATGCCAATACTACAACCAGTCACGTCATGAATCTTCATCCACCCATCACCCCATCCACAAATTGGGACCAACATCAAAATAAAGATTTGAATCAAAGCACAAAGAATGTTATCAAATCAAGAGAAGCTAAGAAGCATAATGGACAAATCAAATACACATGGATACCAAAACATACAAAGAAAGATTATTCCTATCAAACTCCATCAGTCAAAGAAACTATGGGGAAAAATAAAAAAGGAAAAAGTATCCATCAAAGATGTCCGCAAAAGAAAAAGCGGGCTTTTCAAGCGACGTACAAAGTGTATCAAGTAGTTGGTCCTAATTCCACGCACACTTTCGTATCCACCCATCATTGCTCATCTTCCCAAGTTTGGAGAGTCAAAGGTTCCAAACTGTCAACCAATCCATATCTTATCCCTAAACACACTCCATCCATGCCTCCACGCATGATATCCAATTCTCACATTGACCATGTATTGGCAACAACCCTTCATCATAAGGATTCTCTGCACTTCTATCGCGATAATGCACAAAGACAGAGTTAACTCCAAAGATTGACAAAGTAAATCAGAATCCCAAAAGTTGCATTCAAGTGCACGTGATCTTAGCAAAGCAACTTCTTTAGGCAGGATACTAATGGCACATTATGACAGAAGCATTTACATCGACACCACTAGGTGGGTCAGCATGAATCTTTCAGAAAAACCAAAAAAAATAAAAAAAATCAGAAAAAGGATTGAAAATAGTAAAGAGAAAAAAAAATCACCCTCTAGTGAAAACCACTATGGTGGCGCTTTTGGCAAGACCATGACAAAAACCTGGCAAATAGGCGTCATGTGTAGAATCAAGCATCTATGTGCGCCACTTCAGGTGAAATCATCTTATCCCATCCATAATAAAGCCAAAATTCCATCCGTCTTATCCATAATAAATCCATGCATCCATGAACTATTTATCCAATCCATTTTCATTTATCTGCATCCATCATCCAAGTTATCTTGATCTTGATGAAAGTTTGGGGCACACTATACGCTTGTTTATGGTAAACATCTTGACATGGGCCATTTTAATTGATCCTATCCTATGCAGCATTATCTGAGCCATGAAGCATTATCCAAATGAGCATTCTTTATCCAAGATAATCCTTGGCATACTTTGTGTGCTTACCATATCCATCCATCCATACACTTATCCGAGCATCCATCCATGGCATTCCGTACACTGCTAAACACTGGGGGCAGATATTTAGATCTCGCTTTAGGAATAAATCTTGATCTATACCCTCCAACTTATGTGGCGATCCAAACATTGGCAAACGTGAAATCAAATTGGTCAAAGCATTTGTGATCTAGCATCTGAATCACTAGCCCATGGGATAGTTTGACGGAAGACATTCCTTATTAGTCTTCATCTTTCATCAAACATCAATCCAAACAATCACTATCAGTTGCATCTAAGTTACACTTCAATGTCACATCAAATCATTCAAACAACTTTTGTTCCAAATCAAGCTTCATTAATCCTGATCAATCAAATCCAATCAATCCATAATCTTGGGATATCCTTCCCGATCATTGTGTTCCTTAACACTATCCTTGCATTGTTGTGCATCCTCAACAATGTTATCATCTTTAATCCTGATCAATCAAATCCTTGCATTGTTGTGTATCCTCAATAATGTCATCATCATCAATCCATCGATTCGATCAGTCAACCTTAGCTTGGTCTTCAACAAAATCCAAAACAAAGCACTGATATCATATCCATATCCAAATCGTCAAAATCATGAGAAAATCCAAAAACATTAGAAAATTAGAAAACCCAAAAACATTCAAAACATATCAAAATCCAAAACAAGTCAAAAATAGAAAACATAAAAAACATTGGAATTTGAACTACATTGTCTCTGAGCTTAAACATAGGCAAGGCTCATCTTTGACCACCCCTAAGACATCACAATCCAAAAACATTCAAAAAACACCAAAAATTCAAAAAGATTCAAAAACACAAAATCTAAAAACATTGATAAAATCTCAGAAAACCCCAAAACATTCAACAAATAAAAAATCAAAACATTTGTAAAAATATCAAAAACACCAAAAAATAGCCTCAAAACATTTCAAAACATCAAAAGCATCCAAATATTTGAAAAAATCCATCTGTCTCATCTCGCTTTCACCCGCAATAATCAAATCATCCATAATAAACTGATCGTCACCCTCATCCTTTGGCAAAACAAACATAAACAATCACAACAATCAACAAAAGCAAGCTTTAAATCGTAAAATCAAAAGAAAATAACAAACTTTTAAAACAAAATCAAACTCTTGATCATTTTCAGACATGTCAATCAACTTTATATCAATAGCCTATCAATCAATTTATCAACCTATCATCATCATGTACAATGCATGTCCTAGGATATATCGTTCCGACAATGGGCATCATTTTGGATATCACCTTGGATTCTTATCCTATCAAAACAAACCCCTTTGGCTGAAGGTATGAAGAATATTTCCTTGTTTGCATACTTGATCTTTTCATTTGATTTATCTTATTGTGCTCATTCCAAGGACCTCTCGATGATATCCGAATGAAGGATTTAGAGAGATAGGAATGGGGCAATGATCATTATCTTTTGTCTGTTGTGCTTGTTGGACGTTCTTGTAAAATAACTTGGTGAATACTTGCTTTGTTAGGTACGTCCTAGCAAGGTTTCCATATGTCAAGTGTGAACAAGAATACTCCTATCTATTGTCGAAATAAGTCCATCGCACTAGGTACAATGCCATCCTAGTTCTTTACCTTGATGCATCAGATCTCATGTGTGTAATCAAACATAAGGTAAGTAGCCCTTTTAAAATCCCAATCCTTGATAAGCAAATCATCATCATCTCTAATAAAGTCTCGTTGGATCATGGACTTGTGGGATCCTTTTGTCATCATCTCATTTCCGCACTAACATCATCATCACCAATGCATCCATCATGCATCCATCTTGCATCCACAAACCGTCAGCATACCACATATCATTCATATCATACATAATAGGAAACATGATCGATCATTTCATAAGCATTGCATTTGCATCATCATCATAATATAGATCTGTTAGTCTAAGCATTTGCATAAATCATACATTTGCATAATCATGGCATATCACATCATCCATCTCATCCATCATCACATCATATCATCATTTAAGTTGTTTAAGATAATATAGATTTGTTATTCTAAGCATCTTAAAACCATCTCATTTGCATCATCATCCATAACCATCCAGTTTGAACCTCTTTATCATGAGATCGACCCTCAAATCGAATCTTTTCACTTGATCTCTCGAGGGGGCAATGTACTAGTGTACTTCTCTCTGTTGGGGCAACTGAAAAAAATAAAAAAAAATTGAATTTTGATCGTGGCAAGTTTATTCTTTGAACCAACGCAACAAGTACATTGCTTCAAAGAGGGGCAAAATGTAGACATGCAAAATTATCATTATGCACTTAGTTTACGTTCACCCACTCATTAATTTAATCAAGCTCATCAAATCCATTCACCAAGTAAATCAGGACTATTAAATAAATCAACTTGTCTCACATCAACCTTTAATTAAATAAACAAAACTTTATTTAATTAAAAATGCATATTCCATCCCTCTTTGATTTAAATAAATCCAAATATTCAAGTCAAAAGGTCAAAATCATCCTAATCATCATTAAGCTAATCTAATCCTAATTAGTCTAACCTAACCACCCATCACATCCTCTAGATATTCCCACTTGCACAAATAAATCAATTTATTGATTTATTAAAATCCTTATTTTCTTTCAACTTGGCATAAAAATAGAATATTCCCTTAAGTTTGAAAATGATGACAAGTTGACTTGTCCCCTCCAACATTGCATTAACTTCTCATTTTTATGTCCCCCTCTCAACATTTATTTCACAATTTGAATTTGAAACTCCCTCTCTTGGGCACATTTCCCAAATCTTGCTCATCCCTCAACCTATGGCAAGTTGACAAGTGGCCTCTTTTCATTGGCTTATCTTTAGTCCCACATTCATCCATTTGGCCAATCTCTCATCAAAATAAATCTATAAATAGAGGGCTTAATCTCCACAATTTCATCCACAAATCCTATGCAAAGTCACTCTCTTCATTTGAAAACTGATTTTGCCCATCTTACTCCATCATCATCATTGGCATTATATCATTTAGCTTATCTTAGCAAGGGTTGGGAAAGGGCTATTTTCCACAATAGCACCAATCCACTATGAGATAAACATACTTCATGTTTTTCATATGCTTATTTAGCTTACTTTTTGTCATTTGTTTGCATTTGGAAGCATTGATGTATTATTTCATAGAGATGTTGTTGTTTACTTTGTTTTAAACTAACCATGCTAATGTGTGTTGGAGGTTTTAGCAATTTGCAGATTTGGCATCCACACCTACTATCAAAAGGAATAATGAGTAGAGAACGAAAGACATGAACAATAAATTAATCATTTATGCAAAATATCCATCTAAAATGGCACTTACGTTTCACTTTCCATGTACAAAAGAAAGAAGATTTAAGTACAATTGCTCCTATGGTAATCTACAATTACTGCAGCAAAGATATGCACAAACAACCACAAACAATAAACGAAAGATTCACATAGATAACACACAATCACTCGTATGTTAATCTTCAATTGCTCGTATCTTAATGGGTAAAACAACAAACGGAGGCTGATAAAATTACTAACCCTAACGATATTTTTTAACAAAAGAAAGAAGATTTAACTACAATTGCTCCTATGGTGATGGATGCAATGCCAAAGATACACACAGATAACCACAAACAATAAACGAAAGATTCACATAGATAACTAAAACAATACACAAAGGGAGAAAAAACAATTGCTCCTATGTTATTCTGCAATTGCTCCCATGCTAATGTGTATAATGCTAAAAATGCACAAAGATAACTAAAACAATAAACCAGTGGCGAAAAAGTTACGAACCCTAACCATATTTTTTCATGAAAGAGAAAAGATTTAACTGCAATTTCTCCATCCATATAGAGCGATAATGTCTTACAAATCTCCAAAATGGGTATAATGCCAAAGATCGAAACACATAACAAGAAAACATGAACAATAAATTAATCATCTATGCAAAAAGCCCATGCAAAACGACTCACCATACAGATGCACAGAGATAACTAAAACAATAAACCAATGCCGAAAAAATCACTAACCCTAATCATATTTTTTGACGAAAGAAAGAAGATTTAACTGCAATTTCTCCATACATACAAAGTGATAATATCTTTCAAATCTCCAAAATAGGTATAATTCCAAAGATAGAAACATATCACAAGAACTCATCAACAATAAATTAATCATCTATGCAAAATACCCATGTAAAACGACTTACAAATTCTGGAGAACAATAGTTCGTTGATTTTTGGAATACTCTGCTATCAAACCAGGCATGGAGCCAAAGGCAACGATTTTTACAATAGTTTTCTATGAAACCAACACCACAATGACTATTTCAATAATACAACTTAATCAAAGTATACTTTCCCACAATCCAACACTCAATATTGCATTTACTTCGTTCGCCCACATTTACTACCTCGCCTCCATCGTACAACAACAACAAAATACATTAACACTCCCGCGAGCAAACACTTACGTTTCAACTTTCGTGTATCAAGGACACCAACTCCACCACCGCCAACCCACGTAATTCCCAAGCTCCACATGGCCACAAAAAAACCCGATCTACTCGCTGTCGGGCAGGACATCTCTGGCACCAACAAATCCAATTCACGGCTCGTCTCACGAAATTCCCGGTGGAAACTTCAAACAAAATAGCCTATCAGCTAATTATCTACAAATCAAAAACAATTGTCATGCACCTTGCTCGATGAAGGGACTCAAGGTGAAAGATGAAATTGATTTTTTCATGCATTATATCATCTTTGAGTGAGAAGCCAACTTGAGATGATAAAATACCTCCTACCTCTAGTCTCCAATCAAACCCTACTTAGATTTTCTAGCCAGATGTAGCATTAGAATCTTCAAGCAATTTTTCAGGTGTAGTGTGCATAGCCTTGAGTGAAAAATCATTTGACAATTTAATGAATTTTATCAAAATTTGAAGGTTTCAGACTCAACCAAAAATACACCTTTTATACAATATTGTCTAAATTATCAAGTTATAACGTCTTATTTCTCTCATATAGATGCATAAAATAATTTCTACAACTCTCAAATCATAAGCATCTTAAAATTTCCTACCAAAACCCTTATGATTCCATAAACCCACACTAACGAAAAATGACATTCAATAAAAACTTTTCAAACTTCAATACCACTTCAAAATAGAAAGCAAGATAATAATCTCTCACCTCCATTTGGGTAAGTAGAAACAAGATTTACTGCCAGCCTCTTCCATTACAGAGCCATTTCCTTCATGATCCAATGATACCTCTCCCACTTCTTCACACCAAGTTCTTCATGCAACAGTAATGATCTCCTTTGGTGGCAAGAAATTCACCTACTGGTATAAATCATAATTTATTTTGATTGGTAGCTTCCTTTCGAACATCAACAAATTTTCGATTGCTTAGGAAAGAATTTGTTTTTACTTACACTCTAGATCACCTCTTCACACTAAATCTTTGTATTCCAAATTCGATTTAAGCTCTCTAATAAAAAAATTCACACAATTTCCAGCCCTAAGTCATTATTTCCCATGAAATTCCAAAAACACACTGCTTGCAACGACTTATATGATCACGAAAACAAACTGAAATGCCTTCTTAAACACCTTATGCCTGTTTCCATTTTACTAATGCTGTCTTTTGTTGAAATCATTCGTAGGGATCACCATTTTCTCTTTTGCATTATAAAAAAGTAGCTTGATTTGCACAACGAATATATTTAATGTAAAATAAAATTATAGTAAAATTCAATGTCACGTTTTTTTCACTATTCACGAATCACTGAGAATTTCTTCAAAAGAAAATTTAGGTTTTATTATTTCTATATATTTTTTTTTCGGAAACATTTTGAACTATAAAATTTTGTTGAGAAACAAAAAGATATCACAGTTTTATTGCAACTGTGTTAACCTAAAAAAAAACATTTAAAAATAAAACAACATACAGATAAATCATATTTATTTGCTAGCAGCCTCTTCATTGCTTCCTCAGTGGCCTAGCATCACGAATGCTTTGATACCATGTTAATAATCACATACGGCAAATTCATGGTCAGTAATTTACCGACAAGAAAATTTTCCATTGATGAATTGCTGGCGGTGAATTTTCCTAAAGCCGTGAATAGCGTAGAACAATAAAACTGAAATTGCAAACTACACCATGATTGCAAAGAAAAATAAAATGATATGTTTGATTTCATCAATATTCTTGAAAATGATATTACATTGCTACACATTAAAATTTTTAAAGTCTTTCATTCCTATACCAAACTAACTATGAAAATAACTCCCAAAACTAATTATTACTTAATCTAACATTAAGCATTCTAATTTATTATTTATTGTTATCCTATAAACTAATTAATTAATGTAATATCCAATAAATATTTATCATCATTTACATACTAAAAAAATACATATAAATATTTCATCCTTATTAACACATAAATTTCCTCACAAATATAATCAAAACTCTCTATTATTAGACTTAAAAATTCAAATAACCTACTTAAAATTATCTATTTAAAAATGTTTAATAGTTACTTCACACTTTGAATAGAATTTGGAATTGCTTCAGACAGCTCTCTTCCTTTACAACTTTTTATTGGAAAAAATGGGGAAAAACTGGTAAAGGACATCAGAATCAAATTTTTCCAGACTGAAATTACTTCATCATTGCACTTTAAATTCCATTTATTCCATGCTCTTTTCTCCCACATTACCATCATGACCAAAGCACTTTTCTCTCACCCATTCACATTCATTCTTCCATAAGTAACTACTGTCATTCTTGGTTTTCAACACAACTTTCCTCTAACTGATCTGATAATGGGGTGTTGTATGTCATGTTGTTGTAGATCGGCAAAGTGTTGCTGTACAGGGGGTGCTAAATCGGCAATATGTTGCTGTAAAGGGGGTGCTAAATCGGCAATATGTTGCTGTAAATCGGCAAAGTGTTGCTGTGTAGGGTGTTGTAGAACGATGCAGTGTTGCATTGAAAATCGCGACTGTCTCTTCCTTCTCCTCCAAATTCTAATGGCCATTTTCTTGCCGCCTCTACCATTTGCTCTGGAGCTGAATTTCAAAATTAATGTAAGATTTTTTATGTTTTGCTCTGCTCTGATTCTATGCTAACATTATCTGGATTAAGTTACTGAATTCCACAAAATTCATACAGAAAAATGTGTTGTTGGACTCTTTTGCAGAGCCCGAAGTTCTGGATATGCTTGCTTCTGACAACACTGGGATATTTGCCAGGAACTATATATTCCATATATAATATCACTAATTATGCCATCAAGGTAGAAGAGAGTTATTGCGGGCGTTGTTGGCCTAGTGAGGATGGCCAAGTCAGACAAAGCAACTGATATCTCATTGATTTGGATGATCCATTTTCTTTCGATAATTAGTACTACTTAGATGTGATTTAAAGTTGACATATTTTTAGTTTGTTTTAAAATGGATACAACTGAATTACAGAGGTACTGGTATCTCTGCACTCAAACAGTTAATAACAACATGCCAACATTTCTCAAATTTCAGAATGTCAGACATTTTTACGTAGACGAACGTTGTCTCAAATGGCAAGATATGACAAATGTGAATGCATGTCGATGGTGAATGTTTTATAAATTAATGACTGTATTTTAAAATTCTGTCTGGATTTTGAGGGGAACTTAATCTGAAATAAGAAGACAATCAGTATATATCTTTTGTGACCAAGAAAATTGTCATTGGTACTGCACTCTGCATATGTTCATCTTAACTACTGTTTACCACAAAAAATATTACTGTCTATTATTAGGTACCGCCCTGAGAATGGGTGATTAATCTCTATAGTTTCAACCAATCATTATTAAAATTTTGAGGGAATGTTTTAGCTATCAATTTGTACATCTTTTGGTTTTAGCTTAATAAAATTTGAAGGGAATGTTTAGCTGTCAATTTGTACATCTTTTATTTAAAATATTAGTAGAATGGTTTATTTGGCTGTGCATTGGACTGGATTTTGGTCTGCAGGTGTTTTGGGAGAATGTTTGTATATGTAGACAGAACAGTTTTCTCCTTATTTAATTGCCATTCTCTGTATAGCACATTTTGTATGTAATCAAAATGGAAAATACCTTCATTTCTGCAAAACCATCAATGGGGTTTCAGAGGTGAATCTTTTAATGGGGGTTAGAGACAAGTGCTTGAGGCAGATTGAGCAGACATAATTTGCAGATTCAACAATTTCCACTTAGCGGGTGAAAAAAACATAAGATCTGCATGGAAGAGACACATTGTACTGTGACACTAACAGGTGAGCATCTATGAACTACTTATTTTTCCAATTTATTGTCATATAATGGAGAGGTATTGGATGTTTAATCAGTTTCATATTTATTTGGTGCCTGGATGCAGTCATTGCTAACATGAAACGACAAATCTGCCTGTTAAATAGGGGGAAATGAAGAGCTTGTTGAATTACTTGTCTCTGGTAAATACTGAGAAGTACTTAATTCTGCAAAGTACAGTTTCGCCAAATGTTACTTCAGCTGGATCTTACTGCAGGGCTCGTTATAAGTGATTTCCTACCTTCTGTTTTCCAGTACTCTCTAAATCTAATGATAGAAGTTTATACCTGTAATGTTTTGTAGTAATTTAACTATATAAATTTCGAAATCAGCATGTTTGATATACTGTATGCTGATATATGTTAAAATTCACATTCTGCAGACCAAGCCAGCTTATGTGATTACTACCCAGGTGGACTGTGCAATCAAGCCAGCTTATTGTTGGATAGAACTGAGAGTCTTAATTTAATGAAATAGTGTTTGATATTGTAACTTGGGATTTAGTCAAGCCCTATGTCAATCTAGAATGTAAGCTTGTGAAAGATGTAACGGCTATATACTCATGGGTTATAGGCAATTGGCTAAGTGGGATGAAATGCGTGTAATCCTAACAAAAGAACTGCAACACTAAAATCATATGTAATGACTTGTTTCAAATCTGCTATAGGAAATGACACAATTTTCTATAAGAACAACAAATTATACTACATGAATGGAGTAGTCTACAACATAAACAATAATTATTCTACTGTTGAAAACTGACTTATAATTATTTTATTCTAATCCCATGAAAGTATATAATGAAAGAGGTATTTTCAAAATCTATTTAAATAACAATTTATGGAATTCACACTTAATTAATCAACTTCTTTTTGCAAGAGTTGGTATACAATACTCTACACCATGCAAAATTTGGCTAAAGATTATAGCCACCCAAGATCTAGGAGCTTTATGAAAGCACAAGAGAGATCAACTACGAGAGAATAATGTTATTCTATCAAAGGATGCAAATGATAGATTGTGATTGTATGTGATTGTTGATTTACACATGAAAACCCCTTGGTTATATAGCCAAGGTAAGACATAGGATAAGACAAGATCATGCCAAGTATCTTAATCCTATGGCATGAGACAACTAATATTAAATGACTTAGGACACAAGCATTAAATGACAAAAGATAAGATTAGATCCAATGCCAACTAACAACTTTCTAGAAATATTTCCTAGGACCTAAGTAAACATAATATGTGAATAGGACTTACTAGATGAACTAGTTAGGTAAAACATCTAATTCACACCAACACCCTTTATTAAGTGCAACTTAGGGCGGAACAAACCAATACAAATGATGCAAAGATGGGTCTTGGCTATGAGATAACATTTGTTAGGTACCCATGTACAAATGCAATTTCTCACAAATGGAGAAATGGAGAAAACCCAGTGGACAAAACTCCTCCCCAAAAGAGAGATAAAAAAAAAATTCTTTCATTGAGGAATCAGAAGGATAAAGCCTTGTGTGAGGAAAAAGACCCCCCATAAGAGAGAAGAAGAGAGACCATGCAATCCCCCCTCAATGTGGAGACTCCTGCAATGATGGTAGATTCTTGACATTGAATGTTGAAAGCGATCCAATTCCACCAAACAACATTCCTCCTCTTAGGAAGAAACAAAACCAAGATTGTATGTAAGATGCCTTCCCATTCTTGAAAGGAAAATGAGTGAAGAAAAATTATGTGTGATTTCTTTGAATGATGATCAAGTGTCTCCATGTTGATGTCAAAAGTTTTCACACTCCAAATAGGCATTCTAGGCCACAGTGTAGAAGATGACAATCCAAAATATCATAGAAATTATTGTAGAACACAATCTGAAAACAAATATATCTCCTCTCAAGACAAAGAAGCCTCCTCCAAATTTTTCTCAAATGTATTCATGCTCATGTCAAACTATAAAGAATGATCATATAGAGAATGAACAAGAGGGTCAAAGTATTTCTTCACAATAATTAAAGAAAGACCATCTCCATCAAAGAGAAGATATATGCAAACAATGGTGTATCTTAATCTAAAATGTGGGACTTTGCAAACAAACTAGCAATGTTTTTTAGTTACTCATCCCAAGTAGCCATCTCTGAAAGAAAATGTATGTCATCCTGCATTGAATCACAAGAAGCTAAAACTATGGCATTACAAGCATCATCAGATACAATAGTAGATGAAGGAAATGAGATTTTAGTGCATGTCATTTGACTACACTTATCATCCCCAAATAATATTGTTTCCTCAAAATATGATGAAGTAAGAACATTGGATGATTTGTTTGATGCTAGTTTAGAGTCCAATTAGGAAAAAGGATGTCATTGGAAATTCAAAGTTGTTGCAAATGGAAAAGTTCATAAAGAAGTTTTAAATCATTAATTTTTTCAGTAATCATTCATCTATTGTATGCTTTTTCTTCCCACAATAATCACATTTTACTTTCAATGCATTAGGAGACATAATTATGTGACAATAACCCCAATGAGATCCAAAAATTCTACACAATTTTTTTGACAACATTACAATTATGATAATAATGACAAATCATCAACTAAAAATACTAGTGCAAGTAAATTTCTAACAACAAATCAAATTATCATTCATGCCTTCAACAAGTCACTTAGGTAGTGCCAATAGCTTAGAACAGGAAAGCCAATGAGGGAATCCCGTGTAATTTTACCCAAAGCATACCTTAAGTGTTTTGCGAACTCATGTGGACTCCATGTCTTTAGTCTATCATGCTTCATCTTTAGGGTGCAATATGATCCCTCCAAAGTGGGTATAATCCCCATCCACCCCTCTAAGAGGATTTTGTGGCTTGTGGTGAAAGAGTAGACATCTATACCAACCTATAGTGTATAGGGTCAACTTCTTAATGACCATCTCTACCCAAGGTGTTTCTAATGTGAGTAAACTAAGATACCAACTCCATAACTAGTTGTAGCATATCAAATTTACAAGGTATATTCATTTAGTTACCTACTTATGCTTCATTAAAAATTCTCTTCTCTGGAGTCCATTTGATGATTAAAAAAACAAGGTGGTATATCTCTTCCATGCTACTAGCCTTAAGGCCTGCATTCTACTAGAAAAAAACCATCCAACCCTTTAGCATACATTGGACATCCATCATCAATATGCTACTAGTCCCAAGGCTCACATGCTCGTAGCAAAATTTGTCCAGGCCCTAAGAGTAACATAGGGTATGCATCGTCGGTATGCTACTAGACCCAAGGCCCATATGCTCTTGGTGGAATCCATCTTGCTATCCAAGTGACCTATGGATAATAGTCTATTGACATAGTACGCTCCTTGATTACTATCAATTTTGAGCATGGATAAGCTTATATCTAAGCGGGTCATAGGATTTTTCCATCAGTGATCACCTCAGATGGATAAGAATGACCTACATGTTAGAGGTACATCCTCTATCTATGCCCTCATAGGATCCTACTCCATCCATTAACATAAAATTAACACTTGTACCCATCTTAGCACTATAACTAGGAGAGAGGTTCCTAATTCATAATAAGTAGGTTCCAGGCCCAACAACCTCTATGGTTCAATTACCCATTCTAGTATTGTGCTACATGAGGGGTTCCAAATCCATCATTCCCAATTTTTTATGGTTTTTGATTAACTAAAAAGGAGATAACCATTCACTTCTAACAAAATTCGATAAGGTAGACAAATCACTACCCATCCCATGATGGTTTGCTACCATCCTTCACATGGTGTAATAGAAGACTCAATTCTTCAAATTTCATTACAACATCGGTTTGTCATAAAAAATATGTTTGAAGAAGGGACATATCTGCCCAATGACTCCCCCTTCCTTGACCCCTGCCACATCCCCTTTTCCACCCCTGACCCTTGTGGAAGGTAGAGTTATTTGAATATTCCAATATTAGTTTGAAGAGGAAGTTTATGGTCTGCCCTAAAGTGGTTTTGATTATAGATTTGAAGTCGCTAAGTTCTTTTTCTTACCCAAGATTTTTTTGGTTCAATCATCATTCCTAGTTGCTAAGGGAACATACATATACATTGATTTTTATCAACCTATCATTATTGTTATAGTTGATAATAGAATCTTAGAATTTTGTACCAGTAGTTATATGCCATTTAACCTTATAATAAGGGTCAGTGTAGGATCATGGGGGTCCAAACTAGGCCCCTAAGTGGCAATGAAAATTCAAAAAAATAGAGTTAGGCAACTTGACATAAAAATTTGAATAGGTTACTAACATAATTTGAAAAATATGTAAAAACATAAGTTGTAGCAAATTGAATGTAGTTTCTAAGATACTAATCCTTTTTTGGAAAAAGTAAATCTATTTTGTGAAAATTTGAAATTTCAATGTAATAGTACTAATTTTTTCAGGAAAAAAGATAAAAAAATAGGTGCATGTCTGACCAACCTAAGTACAAGAATTTTTTTTTTCTTTTTTCCTAAAACTTTCAATATAAGTAAAGGACACATGCCTAGATGTTTCGTATTTTTTGTAATTTTTTTGCAAGTAAATAATTAGTTATGATTTTTTTATTAGAACATTTCAAAATTATTAAAATGTATTTTTCTGACCACCATAACTTGGTAAAAAAATTATGAAATTCATTTTTTTATCCTATAGTATGAGAAGCATAGAATGTGATGCATCTTTTAGATTGAAAATGTGAAACAGTTTGAAAATTATAAAAGTTTTTCAATCAGACTATCAATCAGGACATTAGTCATAATGTATGTAGAAAATCAATAATAATTATCTATTAAATTCAAAATAAGGTATATCTTATATTGGTGGAAATTTGATAGATTATTCAATAAAACCTTTTCATTTCATCAAATTTAGATTAAAAAAAAAGTCATCAGCCACAAGGGCGAACTTTGGAAAACTAAAGAAATTTTGTAAACATGTTCTTTTAGTTGAATTTTTAGGTATGACAATCCTGAGCCAAATCCTGATCCTACTAATTTTGTCAGAAAAAATGGATATCCGTTGTAGGGTAAAAGCACAAAGTTGTGTCACACTTTTAGCCAACTTATCAACATAATTGAATTTAAGTATTTCTAACTAAAAATCAATTTTGGTCAAACATATGATTTAGTAAGATTCATTCTAGCTAAGTTAGATACTTCCACAACTTTTTCAACTAAAATTGTTGGCTAAAAATATATGGAGCACCACTTTGAGGCCAATTTACCAAAAAAATAAATTATTTAAAAAGCTTGATGTTTCAATAATTCCTACTCATGTAAATAACATTTTTTTTAAATATAAAAAATACTCTTTTGTAGATCCATAAGTGTAGTTTTCAAAACTATATTTATTTTAATAGTTTAAATATTATTTATATTTTATTTTTTTATTTTTACTAAAAGTAGGTTATTAGCACAAAATATTATATTGATTACCATGCCAAGGAAAAATACTAAAACTCATTAAAAAAAATTGAAAAAAATATGATGCACTAGATAAAAGAATCTATATCAAGATGGTATAATTTTTTTTCATTTTAGATAAATATTTAATATGAAAGTTTACGTCAAATGGAAACGACTATTTTTTGATATACACACATTTTAATATTTATTTAAAAATATGTATTTATCAAAATTAGAAAAAAATATATCCATACACTAAAGTTTCAAGTTATAAATACACACAAAAAAATTGAAAGAAAAAAAAATTTTACTATAAAAAGTTTGAAGTTTCACAAATGTATGGTCAAGTAAAAAGTTTCAAGGATAGGGAATGCACTTATAGCACACAATGTGGAGGCACATGTCTTGGTAGTATAAATGTGAAAATATGAAGCATATGTAGATAATGATGCTTGAAGGAGCTAACAATGCTTGCAGGAACTTGTACAATCTTACACCTAGAGAACTTCTGAGTGAAGGATACATAACTTAAAAATTTGATCCTTGTGCAGCTAGGTGTGAAGTAGTAATGTTGGATATGTATCTATGTGAAAAAACAACTACATGCTAAGCTAGCCCACATGCTATTGTGCAAGGGTTGTAAATAGAAATTCTATTAATTATATGATGTACAAGGATGTGCTAAAATCAAATGATGTGCTACTAATTCATATCTAGACATTATGAAACTAGGTTCCTAGGGCATGTCTTTAGATATGATGATCATGACCCTAATTCGAATAAATTTATGGTGTAATGTAACAAACAAAAATGTAAATTCTTGAAATATTAAACTCAAAATATTGGAATTTGAAATAAAAAAATGAGGGATACATGATTGCACTAGAATGAACTTGTCTAGGGACTTAATTGAAAGAGAAATCATGTACATAGGGTATATGACCTTAATTATGATTACATTTAGGATGTGTAAATAAGTGAGATAAAAGAATGTATTGATGAGTATATACTAGAGTAATTAAATGGGAGAGTAATTTTAGTTTTCTATCATTCATTGATACTAAAATGACATAAATTAAATACCAAATTGATTCATCAACTAACATGACTGAAATAAATATAAAATAAAAATAAAAAATATAAACTATACACTTTTTAACTCTACAAATATTTATCATCATTCACATACTAAACAAAAAGTCTATGAATATTTTATCCTTATCAACACATCTAAATTTTTTCATAAATGTATTCAAAGCTCTATATTATTAGACTTAAAAATTCAAACCAACCTACTTATTGAAAGAAGTCTAATAACTACTCCACGCTTGTATGAATAGAACTTGGAATTACTTTATCGTTCCACATTATTTGAGAAAGGGCTGCAAAAGAGTCAAATTATTCCAGATTTATTTGAGAAAAAATATTTTATCATTGTACTTTACAACTATTTATTGGAAAAGGCTGCAAAAGAGTCAAATTATTCCTTCTCCACAATTCCATGAATTACTTTATTCTTCCACACAACTGGCTTCCTTGGAAAGAACTGAAATTATCTCACTTTAAATTTTATTTATTCCCTGGACCAAAGCATTTTTTCTTCCACATTACCAGCATGAACATCATTACCAAACCACTTTTCCCCAGTCGCTCTTCCAGAATTATTCCTTGTCTGTGTAACTTCTGTCATTCTTGGTTTTAAACTCAACTCTCCTCAATAATGTTGTACGTTGTAAATTATTCCAAACTTGAGGTTCAAATTATTCCAAACTTCCATGGCTGAAATGACTTTATCGTTGCAGTTTTCCCCACAAATTCTCGTTCATTCATCTATAAGTATCCCTTCTCTCATTCTTGATTTTCAACACAAGTTCTCTTCTCAATAAGAATTCTCAACTGTTT
>VDFB02080578.1:0-56133 GCA_007258455.2 Sequoia sempervirens | reverse complement strand
TTAATATCCAGAATTGTAAATGAGAAATACTGTAAGGCTCTGCATGTGCCACATAAAAATGAATATTCCTTTAATTTTGGGGCAAATTCTTTGTGTATTGAGTCTAAGTATCTTGTTAAGAATGTATTTTACATGTACTTTCATAACAGCAGGCTGGTTCCCTTACCATAATGAATCTGGATAGATCTACTGGCATTTTCAATTTTACTTTAAATTCCAAGCATTAACCAAATTAGACTAGATTTAATCGAAACCCAAGTGAGTGCTACCAAAGGAGAATCATCATTTGAAGTGGTTCATATTGTGGATGATGGGGCTTGTGACTCATGATTTTATGGACAACCGAGCAGTCTAAGGAAAGTCGAGAGCTTCCAGACTGGCGAGAGGGGATTTTAGAATAATTTCAACCGAAATCATAGCGCTCAAACATTGACGATGCCCAGAAAAACCACTGTTGAAAAAGCAATCTTGCAAGTGAAGAGAGGTGGAGACGTTTTCTGCAGCTCCATATAAATTAATTGGTAGCACTCACTTGGGTTTTGATTAAATGTTTAAATTTCATATAATAATTCACGAGGGTTCACTTGTCTACTAGTCGGCAGTCACATGTAAATATAAATGATTACAACCAAACTCTTAATGGCATACATAGAAATGAGTTTTAAAAATGCCAAAATGCACTAAAACACCGTCGAACCCAACAAAATTCCTCTTTTAAACAAACAATCTTGCAGGTGAAGAGGGGTGGAGACATTTTCTGCAGCTCCATATATGATTAAATGAAAAAATCTTTGAAGATTAAGTATCTTATTATATACCCAATAAATTTCATGATGATACTTCGTCAAAATTCCATCAATGTCCTGTTTAAAACACATTACATGTGATTACTTCATAGAATAATGTCAAAAAAAGGCATAGCAGTCAAAAAGTCGATGACGTAGACAAAATAATTCATGAGGATTCATTTTTCTACCAGTCGGCAGTCACATGTAAATACAAATGATTACAGTCAAACCCTTCATGCACCATACACAAAAATGATTTTTGAAGATGCCAAAATGCACTCAAACACCGTCGAACCCAACAAAATTCCACTGTTAAACAAGCAATCTTGTAGTGAAGAGAGGTGGAGACACTACCTGCAGCCAAAGGTCGTCGCCGTGGTTGCAGAGCCAAAGTCGGTGGCGGGAGAGAGGATGCAGCGACGAACATTCTCGAAGGAAACTGCGGGAGATGAAGACTTTAGGGCTTAAAGCTACCCAACAACCCGCGGTTAAGTTAACACGTACGCGTGGTTTGATGAAGGCTTAAGGGGTACGTGGTTAACTCATATGCATGGTTTGATGAAGGAATATGGGGCATGTGGAGAACATTTTAATGTGATGAGGTTGATGGTAAAGGGACCACCTCCTAATGGACCCATGTGATATTTTGATGGGGCCCGCATACAAGCTAACTTGAAATAGGTGAAATGATAATTGGTAATAGACAATTTTTTAAATTTTTTTTGGATTTGTAATGAACGGTATAGGCGAAATAGTGAAGATGTAGGGGGCAGAGGTAAAAAAAACCCCCTTTTTGACCACCTTTTGCTTTATGACTTCCACAAGACGTGTTTGAAATACCCAGAAGCCAAATTTTTCTTCTTAAGGTCCTCACTCGGTTACGAAGAAGCCCAAAAAAAATAAAATGAAATCAAGCCTATTTTGCACTCTACACGAATGCGCGAAGTTAGCCTTGGCGGCTACTAGTACGTTTCCCCTACAAAATTGCCATGAAGTCATCTTAAAGCATGAAAAGTTCATTCTCGATAGACCCGATGGCCGCGGATACCGAGCACGTTCGAGATGTTGGATTTTTGTAATCTCGAGCCGTTCACAATTAAATGCTTTCCCATCAGATTTTCTAGGATCTACTTACTCCTTTTGTCTCTGACGCTAGGTAGACTCTTAAATGCTAATTGGCCTGACAGATTGAATGCTTGTCGTTGAATTTTGAGGGCAGTTGAAACTTGGCGCGGCAAAAACAGATAATGTGGGGTATCTAGTTAATAAATACCCGCATGATAAATCACTACTCTAAATAAGCGCAGCAGCGTATAGACCAAGACACGGAAGAACGATGCACAACTCAATTGACTACATATTACGGAGCATTTTGTCTTTGATTAAGAAATGATAAAACCAATCAAAGTGTCGGCCTACATATTAAAGCCTAGTGCAGGCAATAGAGATCCTGGCATAGCAATAGATGGAACGAGCAATAATATGAAAAGTAAAATACAGTTGTGAATTGTGCACAGTGACGTAGGCCCTAGATCAGACATAGCACTCAAATTAAGCAGCTGTCAAGTCTTGTGAAGCAGTACAATGAAAATGGTGTGATGTAACTCTGCAAGTTAGAACCAGTTAATTTGAAAAAAACAGAAAAAAAGTGCCGCCGAAGTTGGAAAATATAATGGCGTTGCCATCTCAAGCGGGGCACTGCTATCTTTGAGATTACGGTGTATATGAGAATATAAGACGGAGGTTCAAGCAAGTGGGAGGAGATTTCAATCATAGGAGTGATTGAGAACAGATTAAATGCAGGATAGAACAATGGTGGAAGACGAGAAAGAGATGGCGTTGCCCTAAAATTTGATAAACATTCATTTTCAGGAATATTTTATGAAGGGAGAGGGCTATCCGGGTCGTCGGATGGGTCCAATCAACGGTCCACCGAAGTTTTCGGGACGATTAAAAAGTTATGCGGGAGAAGATATAATTAAAAATACATGCTATTAGAAAACCTCGCTATCGATTCTTTAAAGTACAGTGATGGCCCATTATAAGGAGAAGAAATTATTGTTTTATTTATGTAGCATAAAGATTCGAATTATTTGGTAAGAAGTCTTTATATTTAAGAATAAGATTAGGTGAAAACTGATTGTATTTTAAGAGAAGTATAAGTAGACCAAGATGTAATAGGTCGTCATTAAGGAGAAAAATTAAATCTATTTTTAATATTTCAACGTCATTTCAAACGTGATTAAATTTAGTAGGTGAATAAATTTAGTTATGTGAATTCAAAATTAAATTTATGCAAAAAATTAAAATAAGAGAAATATTAAAGTTATTTTAATATTTGAAGGTAAAAGTGAATGTACAAGATTAAAGAGAGAAAGGAAGAAAATATGTGGTGAACGTATTTCAAGTAAAAGGGTAGTGAAAAATGAGTTACAATATTTAAATAAAATGAGAAGTCTTATTAAAATGGAAAATGAAGAGGGGAAAGATTATGGTTCAAAAGAAGAAATATTTCATTGAAGGTGAGAATAATCACATATAGAAAGGGGGATTTATTTTCAATCCAATAGATAATATTATTCATAAATATGTAATTTAATAAATTATAAGTGTATAAATTATCAATAAAAAGTATAATATTACACATATTCTTGAAAAAAGTGGTTGGATATAAAATCACACTATTAAAGTCCAAATAAGGCCAACACCTAGATCATAAAACATTAAAATAAAATCAAGCCACTAAACAAAAACAAGTAGCATATTGGGGAGGAGGGTCCTAGTCTCTCACTTTACCCTATACATCAATAAGCTTTGGGGTATCCATGGGAGGGTCCCAAACCTCACCATATTTTTCTTTTGAGTTACTTTCTTCTTTTTCATTGGCAAGGGTTGGAAAAAACACAAGATGTAATCAAGGAAATTTTCCAAAATCAAACTAGCTAGAAGCTCCACTAGTAGGCCATCTAGAGGTTCCCTTTGTGGGTGGAAGAAAGGTGGATCAAAAGCTATGACCAAACCATTATCCACAGTCTCTTTTGATATCTAGAGTAGAAGCATAGAAGTGAATATTCTGGGTACCACATGAGTTGAGAGACTTTATCCTTGTTGGTGCTTGCAAGGAGGTGGGCTACCCCTAGAGGAGGAAGGAGACAAGGAAACTATAACCACTACACAAGGGGCATCACCCTATTGGTTGTGTAATGATCCTACCAGGTTCAATACTATTCCAAACTTGCATTTTTTCTAATTTTTAGCTTACAAGTATTTCATTAAACACTTTGCATGCAATACGTTATGAACACTAAAATGGATACGAAAGTTAAGAAAGAAGGAAAAATTGACAACTCCAAAAAAATATTCTCAAAGTAAGAAGAAAGTTAAATGTTTCTTTTATAAAAACCTTGGACACGATGAACATCAATGCACGAGGAAACAAATTGAGTCTCTACAACATATTCTCAAAAAGAATAATATAGGGCTACTTGATTCTATCAAGGCATCTTCATCATATCAAGAAAATAATAAGGAAAAAGAGAAATCAAAGGGAAAAGCCTTAGTTGCTACAACATCTTCATCTTTATCATGGATTATAGACTTTGGTGCTTCACACCATATGGGTTCTTCACAGGTTGTTTGTTCATCCTTAGAGCCATCTAGTATGTCCACAATCACCTTAGGTGATGATACTCCAATATTGGTAAAAGGGAGAGGGTCTATTGAAGTTGAAGGAGGAACATTTTCAAATGTTCTAAGTGTACCTTCACTATCAAATAATCTCCTTTTAGTGTATCAAATAACTCATTTAGGGAAGGGAATGAGAGTACACTTCTCCAAATTTAGTTGAGATAATAGAATTGCAAAGCAACAATTTGGTAGCAATAGGGGAGGCATATGACTAATCCAAATTATATACCTTCTCCAATTTTTCCATAGATATTTCTCCAAAAGCAATTACTAACTAATTTAGATGAAGTTAGAAAATTATGGTGTGAGTTAGTTTGGCCATCTTAACTACCACTATCTTGAGCAACTATGTCAACATAATACATGGTTAAGGGATAACCTAAGGTTCAATTTTCTAAGGGAATCTGTGAAGGTTGTGCACATGGCAAACATCCAAAAGAAAAAATTGACAAAGGTAAATCATCGAGGGCAACACAATTTTTAGAACTTGTTCATAGTGATGTTTCAAGGGCTTTTCCCCATCCATACTTTACAAAGGCTAGGCATGTTCTCACCTTTATTGATGACTTCTCACGTTTTACATGGGTCTACTTCCTTAGGAAAAAATTAGAAGTGTTTGAATCTTTTCAAGATTTTAAAGCTCTTGCCGAAAAATAATTAGGGAAAGTCATCGAGGTTATTTGAAATGATAATGAGGGTGATATGTCAACAACCATTTTGAGTAGTTTTGCATATCAAAGGGGATAGATTTGTAGCACACAGTTCTTTATATCCCCAACAAAATGGTGTTACTGAATAGAAAAATTGATCTTTAAAAAGATGGCTAATTTTATGATTCACTCTAAGGCCTTCACACCATCATATTGGGTAGAAGTAGTCAATTGTGCATGTTACATTTAGAATAGAGTTCCTCATAAAGCCTTGAAGGGTATCACTCCCTTTGAAACTTGGAAAGAATAGAAACCAATAGTTAATCATTTCAAAGTTTTTGGCTCTCATGCCATGGCATACATTCCAAAAGGACATCACAAGGCTATGGATCCATAATCCAAGCCTTGCATCTTTTTTGGATATCCAGGTGGTGTAAAAGTCTATTACCTACTCCACCCTACCACACACAAGTTGTTTATTGATATAAGAGTTAAGTTTTAAGAAACATATCTTGAAACTATACTTGATACTTCTCAACATATTATGGACTCACCAGACCCCAATTATAGTAATGATGATTCAAATCATTCTCAGTAGATTCCTAGTGTAGTGTCTTCTTCTTCTGATTCTCACAGTGATGATAATGATGTGGGTTCATCTTCATCTAGCTCAAGGATTTCATTGGAAGTTGATATTTTTGCACCAAACTCACTCACATCTCAAACTCTACACAAGGTAGACACAGGGGTACATGATCCAATAGATGATAGACAGATTCAGGTAAATTTTCAGGGGGGGCACATGCCTTCTTTGCTTTAGTTTATGATCCATAGAAATTTAGAGAGGCATTTGACATACCTGAGTGGGATATTGCTATGGATGAGGAATATCATTCCTTGATTAGAAATAAAATAGTTTGGGATTTGACTTCACTTACTAAGGGAAGGAAGATAGTTTGATGTAGATGGATATATCAAACTAAATTACAACAGATGGGTCAGTTGATAAGTACAAAGAATGGCTGGTTGCCAAAGTTTTTTAATAGGTTGCAGGTATTGACTATATAGAAACCTTTACACTAGCTACTAAGATTACTTCAATTTGACTCAAACTAGCTATAAATGCAACATATGGATGGGTTGTACATTAGAGGGATTTCAAGAGTGCATTATTTCATGGAAACTTTGAGGAGGAAATCTACATGGAACAACCACCAAGGTTTGTTCACGATTTATCCTTAGTTTGTAGACTTAGGAAATCTCTATATGGCCTCAAACAAGCTCCTAGGGATTCATATGCCAAGATGAATTCCTACCTTCTGTAGTGTAGAAAATAAAACCCTTTTCACACTTAATTTGGGAAGAATAATTAATGATAAAATGAACCTAATTATGCCTTATTTAGGGTTTTGTAAAGTGTATCCTTACACTTTCACACTAATCTAGAGTTTTATTAATTAAGTGGGGTTATTTATGCCTTATTTGGTCCTATTTTGCATCCACAAGCCTTATTAATTACATCTTTTCATGGATAATCCTGAAACTTATCAAATAACCAATCATAGTTCAATGTTTTGGGTCATGAGTTCCAGATTTGGTGATTTGGGACTCATACACCACCTTGGGCGTATGAGTCACACCTAGGTCTTAAGACCTAATTTTGAATTTCACATTAAACAAGACACTTCTTGATGTTTGTGTCCCATGTTTAAGCCACTAGGACTCATACGCCACAATTGGTGTATGTGTCTCATTTTAACGAAGACCTAATTTAAACCAAATTGTTGGTAGGTTTTATTATCCTAGATATGATGTTGGCTTGTAGTGTTATAATTTTGGGACATCTTGATTGTTGCAATAATCTTCTATAAATCTACCCTTTAATGCCTTAGAAATACTCTTGAATTCTTTTGAATGCTCTTGTGAAGTACTCTTGATTGCTTATGGAACTCTAGGATGAAACTATGTGAAATAAGAATAAAATCTAGGATAGTATTCCATCTCCCAAAATGTGGAACACTATTTCTAAGGTTTCACCTCCTATCTCCAAGTTTTACTAGATTTCATTTACATCCTAATGTGTATCTAGCAGGATGATTCAATTTTGATACTAGTTCTATATGTTGATGATCTTTTGATTACCAAGAGTACTTCATTTGCCATTATATTAGTGACTTCAGGATGAATTTGACATGAGAGACTTTGGTTTATTACACTACTTCCTTAGCATTAAGATTTCATAATCCAATTTAGGGATTACTATTGTATAACCTAAGTATACTCTTGATCTACTTGCATGGTTTCAAATGACTACTTGCAAACCATCTCCAATTCCCTTTCTATCTAGAGTCAAGCTTGAGACTTCTTGTACTACATCATTGGTTGATGCTACATTGTATCAATAACTTGTTGGTAGTCTTATATACTTGACTCATACTAGTCCAGAAATTTCCTATGTAGTAGGCATGGTTTTGAGATTTATGTAGGAACCTCATGAGTTATATAGGAAAGCAACTAAGAGGATCCTTCATTACCTTCATGGTACTCTTAGGTTTAGGATTCGTTACAAAGTTGGTTCATCAATTGACTTGGTTGGTTTTATAGATTTAGATTGGGCTAGTGATACTAAGAATCAGAACTCCACTTCAGATTATAGTTTTTCACTTGATTCAAGTCTTATCAGTTGGACTAGGAAGAAGTAGAATGCTATTGCTATATCATCCAAAAATGCAGATTTCAGGGGGCTATTAACTCAAATACTTAGGCTATATGGCTTTAGGGAATTCTTTTTGAGCTTGGTATTCCTTTTAGGAAACCTACAGTCATCTATTGTGACAACAAACCCAACACAGTGATCCATATGCATTATATTCAAGATATTATTCATGGATAGATCATCAACTTAGTCTTTTGGCAGTCTTCAAAGCATGTTGCTGACATCTTCACCAAACACTTTATTGAGATAAATTTCATTCATATACAAGCTCTTCTTGTTGTATGGTCTACATCAACAATAACATCATCTTTGGGGGGATTTCTAGTCTTCTCCTCATCTTCTCTCTTTTTGTAGGATGGTTTTTCCCACTAGGTTTTCTATCTTACTATGTCTTTACAAAGATTGCATTGTACATGGGTACCTTACTAGGCTAGTAGTCGAGACCCATTTCTTTCATGCCCACCTAAGCTATGCTTAAGGGTGGGTGTTAGTGTATATATTTTTATATATGCATACACTTAGGATTTAAGCCTACTTAGGTGTCCCATTAACTCCTTCTCACATGAGGTGTCAATGTTGATAGGTGTCTTGAGAGGTTTAAATAATGAAGCTTCCCCTAAAAATTATTAATGGACTCATCTTGATCCTCTAAATAAACCACTATTAACTAAACTCCATTTTGATAAGGATGGTAATCTCCAAGAAAATTGTAGCTTTCAAAAGATGTTGGAAAGGCTATAAAAGGGGATAGTATAGTCTTCCCTCATTGAATCACTTGTCCTTAAGAAATAGTAACTCAATCATTGATACTACAAAATAATCTAGGATAAAACTCAATTTGATTCCAAGATCCCAAATCAATATCAAGAATTCAACATCATGCTTTTAGTGTACCACTCTAATTAACAATGGAATACTAGTGTGCCAAGTCTTTGTTTTATTTTTCTCTAGCCTAGCATAATAGCCACCCTAAAGAGCTAAGGTGAGATACCTACAAGATCTAGATTCTTCCTTTACAAAATAGAGCACTTCATACTAGAGTGTTTTATGAAATCTCTTATCTATCTCACTCTTATGTGCCATCAAAAATATATGACAAAATTATTTACATATGGGTTGAAATAAAAAAAATGAGCATACTTCACCATGCTAGTAGCATAAAATTTACTTACTTGCTCCACTTTGAAATTTAGTATTGGGCACCCTAAACAATCACATGGATCTCATATCCTGCTAGTGTCACCATATGTGTTTCTTGAATCAAGAAGTGTCTCAAAAAATAGATTATCAAAAGATAATTTTCCATCCAAAATAGAAAATCTATCATCATGCAAAATTTTATTTTCAAACCTAATAAGATGGCACTGTTGATGTTTTTCCCAAGTGTTATCACCATGCTAAATTTCCATGATAATAGGACTTCTTAAATCACTAAGTGAATCTTCATTACTCTCGAATCCTTCTTCATGTTTCCAAGCATATGATACTGTTGCAGATGATGATAATTGAGTTGGATAGGTCAACTCATAAATATATTTGCACAATCCGTTACAATAGAAGCCGATGTAGGCAAGATAAGAGAAACATCCAAAGATGGAAATGGTGATACAACTTCATCAAAGGTGTCATCAAATAGAAGATGAATATCCTCAATGTTGTCATCCAAATCAGCAAGGTGGGATTCTACAAAAAAAATGCTATGTTTGATAGATATGCATCCTAATGTGGTGGAACTAGAATGACGAAAGTAAAGTCATGATGTAAATAATCTATGAAACTCATGGGTGAGTCAGAAAGTGATTCATATGTAGTAACAATTGATATGGGTGATGAGATATCAAGTGAAGTCATTGGACTACATTGTTCATCTCCAAATTCAATGATGTCTCACAAGATGTCTAAGTGAGACTGGATGAAGTTTCTATATATGCTAGAATTAGAGGATCGGGTAAGGCAATACCATGAATAATAATAATTTGTTCTATTTCTTCAATTTAAAGAAACCAACATTCTTCTATTGTATGTCTTTCCTTTCCCCAATATCCATATTTGATTTTCCAATTATTAGGAGGATTACGAAGAATACTCAAATGGAAGGTATTTAATGTGGGAGACCTGATCACATGAACCAACAAACTCAAAAGTAGAAAACACCTAGATTTCCCCTTGATACAGAGAGCCCCCCTAATTTGGTTCTTTATAGAAGAAGAGCTTTGTAACTAGTCCAAAAGGGCATACACTGACACTTTATAGTGTGAGTGTAATATTATGCCAGTTAAATTCGTGGAAAAAACAAGCACTTTTGTGAAAACTGACACTTAAATCTGACTTATATTAAGCTTTGAAGTTTTTTAACCTTAAAAAAAAAATTGCCTTCTTACAATGTTTTCAAATTTCTTGAAAAATGATTTCAGCCACTAATAAACATAAATTTACAAAATACAAAGATGAAATATCAAACCACAGATAGCTTGCCCCTATGGATGCCACGTGTGATGTAGAGCTGATCTAGAAACCATCTAGATTGTAAATGTCAAATTTTAACCTGTAAAAAATGCAATTGAATACAAACTCTAACACGTATTTTCTCACAGTCAAGATCTTCGTACTTCACCCAAAAATGGAGAGTTGACGAGGTCGTGGGGGCGCTGCTGGAAATCATGGAAATCTTCAAGTTGGAAGATATGGCATGGGAGAGTGGATGCTTTGAATGTAGAAGGGAGCAAGGTCGAGTCAAATGAAAGACCAAGCATTTAAATAGGTCGCATGCAACAGAAAATCTGAATTTTCATCTTGTGCTAAAGATTAGTCGCCTCCCAAGTGCTAAAGGTTTTTCTCACTAAGGGTGTTTCGCCTCACCTCCAAAGCAACAATACACAGCAACAAGCCAAAACTTTGTGCCTTTCACTGCAGTGTTTGATTCCACGCCATTGGTAGGTCCACAGGTCCACAAGTCCAATGACTTGGGTGCAATAGGTCCAAGCAAGCACAACCAATGACAAATACCAATGCTGATAAGAGGGTCATGTGAAGGTTGTCGAAAGGCATTTTAGGTCAAAAGAAAATTGTAGGTCACCCTCAAATCCATGATGCAATGCAAATCCTTGTTAGAAATGCTAAACACTTTTCTATGCTCCCTCTTTTATCTTCCCACAAACACAGAGCAATGTGACAAATAAAATATTATCAATTAGCTCACCTTCTATCCTGGAACTACCTCCTCCTACCTCCTCCTGCTTTGATACCATATAAGAACTTGGAAATCACAGAGTTCAAATAACAAGCATAAATGAACAATTGCAAATCATGTATTAAGTTAGCCCAAAATACAATGATGAGGAAGCCTTGCATATATAGGCAAGCAAGAGGAAAGCCACCTATCACGTGGATTGATAAGTGCCCCATGATGTGGCACAAATAAGTAGACAAGTTTCCAATAGGCGTCAACCTTTGGATCACTTGGAATGTGTAAACTAACAACCTATTTGACCAAGTCATCAACCTTGGTGACAAACATTGAATGACTACAAAAGTGACCTTTGAGGTGAAATGTAAAGTCTTTCAACCTCAAAATATATGCACATGAGGTTTACCAAACAACTAGATAACCTCTAGATGCCTAAAAGGTTGCACATTTAGTTAGACAACATGCTGTCTAACCTGATCAACCTAAGTACACTTAATCTATAGTGAATAGGTAAATTATTCACTCTAACACTAATGAGCTGATTTAATGATTATTATTCAATATTTGAAGTTAGTTATACTTTGTATAAATTTAAGATGATATTTATTATATCATGAATAACCATATTTAATATTGTGTTCATAATGAGTAGAACCATAAGATCTAACATTGAAGGTCTAAAAATTTAATAAGATGTAATTATCTTTTATTAAAGTTTAATATTAGACTGTAGTATTTATTTGATATATTGTCATTACTTTTAGAAAGAGACCTAGTGAGTCAAGTTGATGACATTGTGTTATCATGATTGACCAAATGTGAATAAAAATAGGAGAGTAGTTCATTCTCTTGGTTCATTTAAAGGACTTGTACAAGCGGTTGCTGCCAAGACTGAAGATGTTACTAGAATGTAACACAGGCATTTGAAGTTAGAAAACTTAACCAATCTAGTCATGTTCTTATTTAGTAAGTCATCACTATATGAATGCAAATCTTTTGAAAAGCCAAACTAGTTGGCCAAATGGTTATTTTGAGTTAAACCTTAGGTCTTGAAGGTTTCCAAGTCAAGTTAGAGGTGGTTGAACATACGACTCCACTTTTTAAGGAAGTGGTTGAAATATTTTAAAACTTTGGCCAAAGTAGTGCAAAAATCCTTACTTGCACTTGTTAATTCTCTATGCTCCAAAATTTCATAACCAATCAATAGTGTCATAGTTAAAGAAGTATAGTTTTATGATCGAATTGGTTATGTAGGGAATAACACTAGAGACTCATATGACATACTAGGGACTCCTTAGTCTATACCCTTTATTTAAGGGTAGGGCCACTTCCAATTGGAAGGTGTGTGGGGGACTGTTGGTCTGTGGTTGGAGGTAAATAACTCAAATGGTGCTCTCCCTCTTCTAAACAACAATGTTGAGGCTTTTGAAACAAAATATTTATCTAGATATGGAATACTTGATCTTGAAACTCAATTGTAAATTATAAATTTGATTACTTGATTGATATTCATGTATGAAAATGTAATTGAAAAAATATATTTCTTTTACAAGTTGAAATGTAATATTATTTCAAATGTGAAATGTTTTACTCCTTCAGTTATGAAATGTGCAACAAATGATGTTAGAAAAGAAAAAAATTACATCTCTATTTTTAATGAAATGTAATTATTTACTTCAAGCTTAAAAACCAAAGTAATTACTACAGTTTTTGAGTTAGATTGTTACATCTACATTGCCTCATGGAACATGCACACCTAATGTGATGAATGCTACAGAAATTCACAACATATTGAATGTTATCTAAAGGAAAAAATGACCCATATCCATAGAAAAGAGGTAGTTCTTTCAATTTCACTTTAGGAATCTGACACCTTTGTTGTTATTACAACTAACCACTTGAATGCCATGTTGACATTGGATTTTTTCTTGCTAGAATATTTTGATCTACATAGACATTTTGGTCTACCATGATATGAAAAAATGTAGATTCTATATCATTTAGTCAACATGGTCACCACTAAAATCACTAGGTGGAATATGCATGCTCTTATGAGTTGATATTTTTATGATTTACCACTAGAATACCAAAATTTAGAATAGAATTAGATGACAAAGATTAAAAACTTGGTTACATGTCCTACAAGATGTTCCAAATATTTTGATGATTAAATTTTCATTTGAATTCTAAAATCACATACAAACATGCCTCAAGATGGTATGTGGCTTGCAAAATGACCTTCACAATTTAAGAAGTTGCTTATTTGTAGAATTTTTATTGAATTATTCAACTTTTAAGAGAAAATGGAAGAAGAAAGTAGGAAATTAAATCATAACTAAAGTGGTGGTATGTCAATTGTAAAACCCTCTATCTTGCATATAATTGTTTTTGTATAGGATTTGTAATTGTGAAACAATGAAAATACAAATTTTCAAAAAAATTCAGATCTACATAATCATAAACATGTAAGAGATTAGAGTGTTATATATTTGCAACTCAATGATATATACACGTAATAAGAAAGTAGGAATAATTTATTGGTGAAAAAGGAGAGAGCATAATGAGAGAGAACATTGTAAATCTCATTTATGAAAAGTAATTTAACAATAAAATGTGATAGATTATAATTATTTTGAATCAACACAATGATTACAAAAGTTTTCATTAAAATTCCTAAACATAAAATTTGGTATAGCTTTCCTAATAAAATAACCATTCTCCTTTTGAAATCAATAGTTACATCCTTATCCATTAAAATAGAAGAGAACTATTTTAAAGAAGAGGGAAAAATTAGAAAGTAAATTCTCCATTTCTTGTTTGTATTGATATCCACCTATATGAGTTCTTTCTTTATCTACTTTTGTGTGCTCTTTCCCATAACTTCCTTTCCATGATTTATGTTTCATGGTTTCTCTTTATTAAATGAAGCTTCATTTAAATATTATGAATTATAGATTTTAGATAAGCATACTCTCCAATTTAAAACACATGGGCCCATAATTTTTTTCCCTCCTTTATCTTTATCCTAAATAAAATAATTTTATAATTACTTATTTTAAACTATTTTTTATCATATGGGAAAATAAAAGATAATCTCAAGCTTTATTTCTCAATGGGCCTACTTGCCACTTAGGACTAAGAACAACCAATGTCACATTTTGTAGCAAAATAATTCTTAATCTCAAAATGGAGCACCAACCTTTGGATGGAGAGAAAATTATTAAATGTTTAGAAAGGCTTTGTCACTAGGTGGGTCCCTAATACCATGTCATTGTCTTAATCACTAATGGTGCATTATTTAGAAGAAAAACATGTCATGATTTTAATATGATACACTATTGGTGAATTCAATGGTGAGATAGAATTAGATATGCAATAGTGTAGTATATTACTATGACATCTCTTACAGACCCAAAATGATACACATATAATTGATTAATATTTTAATACATAGTTGATATGGTGTTGGGTGTCATATCTTGAATTTGGTATTCTTTGACCTTAATGCTTGTGTACCATGTTCCCACAACCACATAATGTTTGAAGGATGATTGGATTCAATTTTCTTAGAAATTATAGCTATGTGGTTCTAGAATGACATTGAAATTCCTCTATGTTGGATTTTATTGTGACCTACTAGTTCATGTGCTATGCCATGATCCCAATCCATTTACTAAAATTTAAAATATGATGAAGTTAAGTGGTGGTATGCTAAATCTTAGAGAATTGACCATGTGTAGAGAGGAATCGTGTTAGATTTGAAGTTTCTAGATTTTATCTATTATAGTTGCACACCATGTTGATTTATTAGCTTGCTAAGACCAATGTATTGGATTATGATTGTTGTGTTATTGATTTGAAGGATTGGACAAAGATATTATTATACATTCATCATAGGTCCACACACCACTAATTTACTTGCAACTTCATTTAAAAAATACATTATAATTTATTATATCTTCTCAATCACATGAAATTTATCTCATATGTTGGTAGATTATTTTTACTATACATGGATTTATGTTTTGGTTGAATTTATTGTGTATAATCAACTTCCTCCTCACATAAAATTGTAGAAAAAATATTAGTCTACATTATTGAAAAACACTAGAATTTTTTTGGAAAAATCCTATCAATTTTAGCCAAGTATCCTAGCACAAATCCATAAACATCAATAAGTTTCATGCTTAATCTAACTCAAATCCAAACCTTGTTTAGTTCATATCATTAAATTTATAACATATCATTCCCAATCCTTTAATTGTTTTCAAGATATATTGTTCACATATCAACAATGAACTATCATGATCATCAAATAATTTAATTATTATAATTTAACTTGATAATGGGTAAAATATTATTTATTTTTTCTTTTCATCAATTATGAATGCTTCCTTGTGTATATTTCTCTTGTGGGTTGCATTTTTGAATTCAATCCTCGGGGCAACTCATGACCAATGTAATCATGGCCTTCCATATCATGGTGCATCAAGTCATATTCCTACTTGTATATCAGTACCTTTCACATAAGATACAACATCACCATATTCCTTATAGATCTTGGCGTATCATTTCAAGTGTAATAGCAAATATAAGTTGTTGGCCACATTTCAACATGTACTTGTGCCTAGATTCAAACACAATTGTCATAAAATCAATCATCAATATCATTATTGTTATCATCATTCAATCATTTTAATTATTTACTACCATCATTTTCTAATGAGCATTTATATCTTCTACCATTTAATTTATTCCACGCAACCTCCTATTTATAGGATTTTCCCTCTAAAATTTCATCTTTTCACTCTAATGTTTCCTTCCAAACTTTAACTTTCACCTCCTAAGCCTTATTTCTCTTTTCAAGAATCAATATAGGGCCTATAACATTACCTACCCTCTTGAGGGGACATCATTACCCCATATCTCTTCATTGCTCTTCTTTAGAGTTAGTAAGGCATCCCTTTTAAAAATTGCTATTTTATTTTTATTTAAAATGACATTATGTAATTCTATGTCAATGAAGAGTTCATCACACTAGATCTATCCCACATATCAACTTTTAATAATAATTAAATTAATACTATTTATTTAATTGATCAAGTTCTATCATTCTTCTAATACCAATTAAATAAATTTTAGTTATTTAGACAATAAATCTTTAATATTTCTTTTAATTGTAATTAAATAAATTTTGTTTGTTTATTTTCTAATTAAAAAAATTTATCTCTTCTTCTAAATTTGTAGCTTATATTAGATTACTTATATTTATTTAGTTAAACCAATAATTCCTTCACATTTATCAATAGATTAAATCCAAAATCTTCATAATCATTAGTTGAATAAACAAATAAAATTTAATCAATTGACTAATAATTTACACATTCTTCCACGACAGCTCCAAAAAAGAAAGAAAAGAAAGAAAGACCGACCTTCTCACCCTTAGTTTGCATTCCTTTGCTGAATCAGAGGTGTAGTTGAGTGTAAAATAAGAACATTGTTTATGCATTACTATATTATTTTGTTTTATGCTTTAGCATGCACAACTTGCAATCTTAACCCAATAGAAGAATGTGTCAGTATGGCTGGTTTATCCCTGTGGCCCATTTAATGAGGAGCCGCAACTCTAATGTGATGAGTGAAAGCAGTCAATAAAGCTCTCATGTTAAGACAGATTAGGGCTTGTAACTGAGATGGCTGTCACTCGGGACAGATCAAGGGCTATTCAAATGAGAGTTCATGGCATAAACAATCGGAAAGTGGAATAGCTGATCGACACTGCACAACAATTCAACAAAACTATAGTGCAATTTAAAATAAAAATCATGGGCGTGAACCTCCAGGACAGAATAATAGGGCTTATACCAGTTGCAGAAGAAAGTGAGATTGTTAAAATTTGTGGGCCTGCAAAGAAGGATGCCAATAATGATATATAGGAATATAGAACAAACAACTTGGCGTCGAATGAGAATCATGGCGGCCTGTACGTAACTGATAATGTGGTGCGGTCAATTTAGTTATTATATCCCGGAATGATAAATCATGACGCTACTCTTTATAGTGATCTGATATTTAATAATGGAACAACAGACACAATGACGCCTCATCAGAAATAATTGAAGGAGAACAATTATAAAGAGAACACTGCCAAAAGAGGAGGCTGCAATAGATGTTAATGATTTTGTCTGTAGAAAGTGGTGGCTTTTGTATATGGTAGGTAGCCACAAGTGGACATCGGGAGAGCTCAAAACAAAACTCATCATCATGGAGGGTTGCGTAGATATATGAAGGCCAGCGTAGAATTTCAAAAGGTTATAAATGAAGAAATTATATGGAGTATAAGGCGTAAAACATCGAATTAGAGGGGTGCTGTCTGATAATAGGGATTGATTTGAAATTTTCACATAAGATTTTGAGAAACACAAAATTAGAGTGCTCCACTATATACCCTCTCCTCTACATGAAATGCAGCAATCAAGCACGAATGTGGGTGCAATGATTAAATAGCTCCATTTGCAGGCATTCAAATTAGATCACCACATAAGATGGTGCAGCAGTAGAACATATTTCTGGTCATTTTGAATAACAAATGAAAGGGTAGAATGCGATAACTGTGCATTCTCTTACATTGTTAAAACCAGTTAACTTGGCAAAAATAGAAGAAAAGTGAGAGCTAAGTGAGAAGGAGGAATGGCGTTGCCATCTCAAGTAGGGCACCGCCATCTTTGAGATTATCTTGCCATTAAATACAGAATAGAACAATGGCGGAAGACGAGAAAAAGAGGGCGTTACCCTAAATTTGATCAACATTCATTTCGGAGAATATTTTATAAGACTCCAATAGAGGACACTCGCTTGGTTGGATGGGCCCAAACAAAGGTCCACCGGAGTTTTGGAGAAAATTATAAATAAATCTAAAAAATAATTTATCACAATTGATATTTTCTCAGCCTTCCTATTATTCTAAATAAATAGTACATTTTAAAGCAATAAAAATGATAGTAGTATTAATAAATAATATATTTAAAATTATTATTTTGTAGCCCTGTACAAGCAAAACAGTGCCCTCGGTGCTAGGTATTCCTCTTCTCTGCAAATCATTTAAACAATTAATTTAACTTTCATTTAATTTACATAATATAATTGATATCTGAGTTTATTTAGTGAATATCTTGTTTAATGATTTAGATGTATTATACAAGATTATATATTTCAATTATTGAAGGGCACACTGTAAAGCAAAGGAAGGGTTAATTTTTCAAATTTATAGACTGGACAACTAAATATACGGTGCTCTTCTGTGTTGGTTAATAAGTAGTCTTGAGCTTAGTTATTTTTCAGATTGTAATATACAAAGTTTTATTATTATGTATAATAATTCAGTAGGTAATTATTTGGGTAAAATGTTGAATCAATGTGAAAATTTAATAAAGAAAAGAAAGATATTTATTTGAAAATTCTATATATATAAGTTGTGATAAGTAGCTATAATTTATTTGGAAATACACATAAGAACTAAAAGTAATGAAATGAATATTATGAAAAATTATATATCTAAATTTTAATTAAATTGTTAAATGAAAATTTTAAGAATCTTTTTTGGATTATATAGATATAGACTATGTTTTTATATTATAGTTAATTACTATATTATGGAGTATACATTTCAATATAAACTAAGTAGTCATGAGTGAGCAACATTTTTGTCTTTGGATACAATATCATGAAAAATAAAATAATATTTAATATTTATATTTTGAAATTAACAATAAGAAAGAACATATATTTAAATTATAAAGCATCCTTTACCTAAACTATGATGAATAAGAAAATAACATTTTAAAATTAATATTACATATATGTAAATTATGAATCCTCTAACCAAACTATCATGAATAATACTTCATCTTTACAAGTTAAAATTGTATATTTAAATAATATACTACATTTAATCATATATTGTTCCATAATTTTATTCCACTTTCTTCTAATGTTTATATATATGATTTAATAACTTTGATAATACAATATTATTATTTATCTAAACTAAAGATTATATTTAAAAAAACTAATGATAAGTTGTTATAATTTATATAGTTATGTTTAAATAGAGATGATATTATATTATATAAATATTAAATATACATTATTCAATTTATTATATAGATGTGATTTTAATTATTTATATATTAAATCTATTTATAGTTAATTTCAATTTATTTATTTATTATTTTATATAATATATTTGTTATATGTCAATAAATTTATTGTATATATTTAATGTTTATATGATGTTATATTATACAAATATTAAATATATTATTATGTATATATAAATTTTTATTGTTTACATATTAAATAACTTAATAATTAACTTAGATTTATTTATTAACTATTAATGTTATTTATTTTTTATAATTTTTATAATTATTTTTTAAATATTTTCTAATATATTATTTTAATTTTAATTATTTGTTCTAATTTTTCATCTTCATATAAATTATTTTTACTCATATGATTATTAATTATATTATTATATTAAATAATAATAATTCACTTAATATTTTTTATTTTATACATTCTTTTTAAAATATTTAAATTGTATAGAATTTTAAAATAAAAAATAACATAAAAAGTATAATTTAAATAATTATTTTGAAACTCTTTCTAGAAATTAAAGTTTGAATTTGACTATAAAATTTGTTAAACAATTTTCTTACTAATTATCCATTCAAAAAAACTTCAAATATAAGTAATTTATATATGTAGTAAAATAAAAAGTAGCATTTTTCTCTTACTTGGTTTGATAAATGACATTAAAACTGAGTTAATGGTGTCTTGGAGTAGTATTGTAATGTGTTGTACACATTCACATCATTCTATGACCTTTATTTGATTCAAAAATGCTTCAATTGATCCTTTGCAAAGGTGTTGTGAAGTGTTTTAACACATTTTCACACTTTTCTAGGATTTATTTACTTAATTAAGCTCGATGGGCCCCTTCTTAACAAATGTATTTAAATTTCTACCTTATTTAGGTGTTGTAAAGTGTTGTAAAACACTTTCACATTTATCTAGGGTGGTCTTAATTAATTATGGGTAATTGGAGTTAATTAACTATTCTAATTCAAATTTAAACCTTATTTATGACACCTCCCGAAGATCTATCCCAACACTCATGATTTAAATAATAAAAAAATTAATTGGAAAAAAATTAGGTCTTGAAAAGTGGTGCTAGGACCCATCACCCTAGGTGGCGAATGGGTCCTCCCTTAATAGGACCCCCCTTTCTAAGTTGGTCTGAAATGGGTCTTTAATGTACTTTCCATCCCCCAGGGTTAGGTCCTAGAAAATTGAGCCAGGACCCATTCACCCTAGGTGTCAAATGGGTCCTCCCTTAATGAAGACCCCCTTTTCAAATTTAATCTCCTAGTAATAAGGGGTTAATTCACATTATTTCTCCTAACATGACCTAGCAAGTTTATGAGACATCCTAGCAACTTCAAGAGAGCATTATAGAGCATTTCAAGAGCTTTCATAAGACATTTCAAGGTAGATTTCAAGAGTTTATTGTAGCAATTCAAGATCATATCATCATGACAAGGGTTCGATGCATTCATGTCTGTTGTTGAGCTAAAAAAATGGATGTAGCATTGAAGATCTACTTGCAAACATTGTTCACATCATATTCAAGGATCCAAGATCTACATTCTTCATGGCCACTACATGCTAGTTTGTATATTTGTTTCACAAGACATCATTCAAGGTGATATCAATTTCATATTTCATGTTTCATGTTTCATTTCATTTATTTCATCATTTGATTTAATTACCTACAAGGGGTTTGTCCAAAGAAAACCCCCATTCACTAACAATTTTTTTTTATCTTCCCTTGAATGTGTAATTGTAGATTTATGGGTTGAAGAGCAAGTTTGGAGCAAAATTGTCAAAGTTGTCATATTAAGCTCAAAATAAAAGGTTTGAAGCTACAAAATTATCTATAGACTTACAAAAGCTGATAACCATGATTTTTGAGACTACAGACATCAAGGGACAAGACCCTAATCTCATTTCAAAAACCCTATCATCGACCCATTCACTAGTGAAGGCGAATGAGTCCTCTGTAGCCTAAAAATAGCAAGTTTTTGATAAGGTACACAACTTTTTATGCTCTAAAAACTTGCCTCATAGTTGAGCTATAATAGTTAGGTATCATTTCTGATTGTTATTTGCATCTTTTGGCTCTCATAATTGAGTGTTTTAATAAGGAAAATATTTAGTGGTTTATCACCTTATTCATTCATGGTGGTAAACCCTATTTTTCCCTATTAAACATTTTAGTGAACCTGACTCATTGAGCATTGCAATTTTTTTATTTGTGAAGTCTCTTTTGCATGCTAGGCTAGATCTTGCATTCATTTGCAGTGAATTAAAGATCTCATTTAGGGTTTCTTTTTTTTTCATTGCAATCTTGCATCTCATTAGGGCTTAGAGTTGCATTGCTTTGCATTTCATATTTATATGAAAATTACAAAAAGAAAATTGGTCATTTTGCATGTCATTTAGATCTCATACAATTGCATTTTAATTTAGACCTTACATTTCATCTTTTCATTGCATATTTACATTATATTTTTGGAAAATCTAAAACTGAAATTCACTATCTCAGACCTAGAAGTGAAAGATATTACTTAAAGCTTGAAAACCATTAAAAAATAGTTTAAAAATAGCTAAATAGGACCCATTCGCCCCTACTGGTGAATGAGTCCCTGATCAGGTCTTGTCTGTACCTTCTGGCAACTAAAAAGCATCAAAATTCACTCTAAAAACTGTAGAAACATCTTAGAAACATCTAACCAGGACCCATTTTCCCTTGCTAGTGAACGAGTCCCTATTAGCTATTGATCTACATTTTTGGACATTAAATCTTAGTTTCTAGCTTCTGTGTAGTTTTGATATTTTCCTATTTTAGTTTTCTAATTTGTTGTTTTATCAAATTCATTACATTTAGCTTAAATTGCTTCATTTCAATGTATTATTAAAATTCAAAATTGCATTCAAACATTTCATTTTTAGCTTATTGCATTATGTAATTAGTAAATTGCATTGCTTAGAATCTAAAAATTGCATTTCATTCTAGGTTATTGCATTGCCCCTTTGCTATTCTAGGGTTTGAACGCTAGGGTTGTAAAACTTGTATGAGATTTACAATTTGGTGTCCTATTAGTAATACTATTGTAAGACGTAGTTCTAGGCTCATGTCATCCAACAATCTATCACTCATCATGGATCTTGGGTGCTCTAGCTCTCTTTCTCATATTCTTGATAATCAATACTTAATGGCTCATAGTTTGCATACTTCATTTGCCATGACTTCATTGCCTACAACCAACATCCTTAACATTACCAACATCGTCCTTATAATTACCACTTCCACTCAAGCTATGGGATCTACCCAAATTCAAGGTGGAATTCCAATCTAGTCCTCCACAATACCAATGTCCATCCATAGGTACACTAGTACACAACCCACAACAATAGTCCAACCTAAAACAACCTTTCATCCCATAACTACCATTCAACCAACCACAACACTCATCCTTACTAGCACTGTGTACACTTCCACAGGTACTCCCATAGGGAATACTTTGAACACAATATCTCCTCAACAATCAACCTTCACCAACCTATAATTCAATATCCCTCTGCACACATTCACTACACCACCTTATTCCCCTCAACCTTATAACCAAAAGTAGCCTCTCATTAACTCACTTTTTCAAACCATGACATCCCTTCAACAACAAGTGGAAGCATTACAACAAAACAATAATGGTCAACCTTTTCAATACATCAAGTCCACCCCGTTTTCCCTTGACATATTAAGAGAAAAAATGCCACAAGGTATAGAGGTCCCTTGATTTGAAAAATATGATGGGAAAGAGATCCTATTAGCCATGTTTTTGCCTTTATGGCCTTGTGTACAGTGACTTCATCTTTGAGGATAAACTTTTGGCTAAGTTATTCCCTAGATCATTGAAAGATACCACTTTAGAGTGGTTCTCCTCTTTGTCGAGCAATTCAATTGGTTCATTCAATGAACTAATTAATTCCTTTTACAATCACTTCCATATTCACATGGGTCCCAAGATGACCCTTGTTGATTTAATGACATGGAAGCAAAAAAGAGGATGAGAAAGTGATTGATTTCATAGCAAGATACCAAACACTTTATTCACAAGTGAACATTAAGATTCTTGATGCCGGCCTTCAACAATTGTTCATTGCCAACTTATTTAAGCTAGAATCCAAAAAAATTTGAAATGTTGACATTTCCATCCTTCACATAGTTATGTACAACCCAAGTTGTGACCATAAAAACTTGACCAGTGGTCGTGATGTGAAAAATCCCCCTAGTCATCCTAAAAATTATGAATCCATAACTCAAAGTAATTATCAACCTTTCAAGAAAAAAAATAAGGGCTTTTTACAATTAAATCCTCCTTAGACAAATCAACAAAACAATAATCAAGTGGCTGCTATAAATATGACAACTCCTTTTGGGGATAGGGAGAGAGAGTTCACTGCTTTACTTGATACTCTTCATAATATCATGTTGCAGCTTATTGACAAGAACATGCTTACCTTACCTCCTGTCAAAGAACACGACCCTACTATACCATTGCCTAAAGGTTTTCAAAAAAATGCTTATTGTAATTACCATAAAAAAATGGACATGGTATAAAATATTGTAAGTGTCTTAAACATCTTGTGCAAGAACTTATTGACCATAATCAACTTCAAATTGGAGGTGTGAATGATGAAGGTAATAAGTCTTTAGCTCCTCCTAATCAAAATTTACAAATATTTACAAATTCCATGCCTAAGCATAATATCTCATTTTTCAAAGCTAGTGAAACAAAGAATGATGTGATGAATGTTGACACAAATAATGATAATATGGATATTCTTCAACAGAATCTCCTAGATGAAGTGATAGCATTTATCAAAGCTAGAACTCGTAAGGGCTTGACTAGACAACCTCTTGACATTGCTTTCTCACAAAATGAGATACTTAAGCATGCACCCGATGGTCCTCTTTACATAGCTGACCGAATCAATGATAAGCCCACTAATGGGATATTGATTGATCCCATATGTGGAGAGAATGTGATCATAGAAGAATTTTTATATGTGCATGAGTTATATCGAGATACATATGATAACCCAAAAACATGGATCAAGATGCATAATGGATTTGCCTACCCTATGATAGGCTCGATAGATCTCCCTTTAAAAGTGGGACCAAAAACATTAACTGTCTCATTTTCCATCATTCGACAATTGGACCAATTTCATGTGAAGCTAGGCTATCCATGACTTTTCTCTATGAATTTAGTCCCATCGGTTGTGCATAAATGTATAAAGTTTCCATTTAACAGTGATATGTTCACTGTGCATCATAGTGGATTTAATCTTGCCTCAAAAAAGGGAATTTTTGACTAGATTAATTTTGGCCTGATCATATGGAAGCTATCAAGCCTCATGAATATTTCTTTTTTAAATCATATCAAAAATTGAGAGCAAAGAAAATTGAAAAACTATCCCTTTGCAATATGCCTCAACCTATGACTAAACCAACTATCCTTGATGAAACAATGATTGAACCAAAAGCACTTCCGAACATACAAGAACAATCCATAGAAAAACCTCCTACAATTTCCCACAAGAGACCACGAGATAACAAAAGCAATCCCATTGTCCCTCTTAGAGTCAAACAAGTTTACATAGTCAAAGAGAAAGTGGTAGAACAACCTCATGTTGTTTCTTCTATTCCTCCCAAGGAAGAGAAGAAACCTATGATTGACAAACCCACTCTTACACAACAAAAAAAATGACAATAGACTGAAAAGAAATCGAAGTGCTAGAGAGCATAGACGTAGACGTCGTGCTATTGCTCATAGATTACAAACTCAAGAAAACAACAACAAAGAAAATCAAAATCCAAATTTACCTGAAGCAATGCATGATGACTCTCAACCCTCACCGCAACATAAACAAGAACATTGCATGGTCATTGTTATTCAACCTCATATTGTGATTAACTTAGATGATGACATCGATATTGCAAAGATTGATGAACAAGTGCATGATGAGTTGAATACATTATTTTCTTCTTCTATGAGCTTAGATGAAAAACCTCCTAATAAGAGTGTTGAACTTGGTACATATCCTAGTTCGACACTTGATGTTGTCCCTTTGGCTAGTTACCCATCTTTTGTTTATATCAACCAATATTAGGAGGCATACAACCTGCTTTAGGTTGACTCACCTATGCTTTACTATTCTTTTTCTTTTTCATGTTTTTCTTTATGCGATTGCATGTGTGTAATGTTATCCCCCATGGTGTTTTGTTTGATGTATCCTTCTCTCTTTGTGCATTCTTCTATATGTACCTTCATTCTTTTATGCGTTGTAAAAAAATTATCATTTTGATTTTGTCTTGTGTTTTCCTTTTGGGGATGACACAAGGTGTCAAGACATTTAGGTCTCTTCCATGTTGAATCAAAAGTTTTTTAATATTTTTTCCATTTTGCTTGTGTTTTCCTTTCGTGGGATGTGAAAAGGTGTCAAGACATTTAGGTCTCTTCCATGTTGAACTGAAAGGATTTTCTTTCTTTTCACTCTCTTTGTGTCATTCTTCTAGTTTTATGAGTATTTGGGGAATGTTGATAGTTCTAAGCTCTATAAAAACATTGTAGCAAGAACACAATAACTCCAAATCCATATATCTCTTATGTGTTTGTGGGGCAACCCTTCCTTCCTATTTTGAAAGACGTAGCTTATTTTGGAAACATAATTTGGCAAAGGGTTTTCCAGGAAATCTCATATGTTCTTTAGGGTTGTGGGCCGATTGATACTTTTAAAGCAATTGCTCACGTTGATGGTAGGAAGCGTAACTGGATGAAGTGGGGTATTGGCTATCAATGCACATATTTCTGCAAATTTCTTATGGCATGATTTTTCTTTTTTCTTGTGATGTGTCCTCTTCTTGGTGGTGTCATTGGGGTTGGTGTCATCCAAGAGTATATGATCTACTTTCATGGCATGATGTGAACAAGCCATCCCATGGGCAAAGATATGACACTTTTGACTTGTCCTCTCTTGGAGACATTAGGTACATTGCTCCCTAAGAAGAAGACCTTTACATGAACAAAGCAAAATCCCCTTTAACAAAATTTTACATAACAAAAGCATTTATAAAAGCATTACATTGTGGTGCCTTATCGAAGTTGTCAGAAGGATAACTTCAGTATGGTAGGGGAGGCTAATATGATTCTCTCATTTTCCACTTCGATGGGACAACTCACCTAGTGGACAGACCGAGGTTCCACTACCCCAAAGTGAGCAGTGTATGTTACGGATAAACAACTCCATTCCACATCACATTGGAAAGGTTGTGCTTGATCCCTTTTTTATTCTTTTTCTTAGCCATTGACAGGGTATGATTATGTATCTTTGTTATTGTTGCATTCTTAAGTTTCTTGAATGTCTACTTTAGTGTGAGTTTGACATGGGGTCATCCTCTCACTAAAGTGGGGGCAAAATGTAGTAACAAAGAAAGTATCCTTTTTCCCTTACTTGGTTTGATATTTGACATTAAAACTAAATTAATGGTGTCTTGGAATAGTGTTGTAATGTGTTGTACACATTCACATCATTCTAGGGCCTTTATTTCATTAAAAATTGCTTTAATTGATCCTTTGCAAAGGTGTTGTGAAGTGTTGTAACACATTTTCACACTTTTCTAGGATGTATTTACTTAATTAAGCTTAATGGGCCCATTCTTAACAAATGTATTTAAATTTATACCTTATTTAGGTGTTGTAAATTGTTTTAAAGCATTTTCACATTTATATAGAGTGGTCTTAATTAATTGTGGGTAACTGGAGTTAATTAACCCCTCTAATTCAAATTTAAACCTTATTTATGACACCTCCTAAAGATCTATCCTAAAACTCATGATTTAAATAATAAAAAATTTAATTGGGAAAAATTAGGTCTTGGAAAGTGGTACTAAGACCCATCCACCCTAGGTGGTGAATGGGTCCTCCCTTAATAGGACCCCCCTTTCTGAGTTGGTTTGAAATGGGTTTTTAATGTACTTTCCATCCCTCGTGGTTAGGTCTTGGAAAAGTGAGCCAAGACACATTCACCCTAGGTGGCGAATGGATCCTCCCTTAATGAGGACCCTCTTTTCAAATTTAATTCTGGTAATAATTTAATAAAGATTGCTTCTAGATCTAGTGTCGGCCTTAGTTGTTTGAATTTTGGTGTTAATCTCCTAATTTAGTATAAATAAGGGGTTAATTCACATTGTTTCTCCTAACAATACCTAGCAATTTTATGAGACATCCTAACAATTTCAAGAGAGCATTATAAAGCATTTTAAGAGCATTCATAAGGCATTTCAAGGTAGATTTCAAGAGTTTATTGCAGCAATTCAAGATAATATCATCATGACAAGGGCTTGATGCATTCATGTATGTTGTTGAGCTAAAGAAGTGTATGCAACATTGAATATCTACTTGCAAGCATTGTTTACATCATATTTGAGGATCCAAGATCTACATTCTTCATGGCCACTACATGCTAGTTTGCATATTTGTTTCAGAAGACATTAAATTTCAAGGTGACATCAATTGAAAATTTCATGTTTCATCCTTCATTTCATTTATTTCATCATTTGGTTTAATAATTACCTACATGAGATTTGACTAAGGAAAACCCCCATTCACTAACAAACAAGTTTTTCTTCCCTTGAATGTGTAATTACATATTTACAGGTTGAAGAGCAAGTTTGGAGCAAAATTGTCAATGTTGTCAAAGTTGTAGAAGTTGTCAGATAAAGTGCAAAATCGAAGGTTTGATGCTAAAAAATTATCTACAGACTTCTAGAAGTTGATAATTAAGATTTTGAGAGTGCAAACATTAAGGAACAAAACCTTGATCTTTGTTTTAGAAACCCTAATAGGGACCTATTCATCACTGAAGGCGAATGAATCCTCTATAGCCTACAAATAGCAAGTTTTTGACAAGGTACATAACTTTTTATGCTCTATAAACTTCCCTCGTAGTTGTTATAATAGTTAGGTATCATTTCTTATTGTTATTTGCATATTTTGGCTCTCATAATTAAGTGTTTAGTAAGGAAAATATTTAGTGGTTTATCACCTTATTCATTCATGGTGGTAAACCCTAATTTTCCCTATTAAAAATATACTAGTAGTTTCATGTAAAAATGCACAACAATGAGCCAAAAGGTAGTGATGTACAGGTGGGAGATCAAATTAAAATATATGCAATATAGCCTATGGCAGGCAACAATAATCAATAATACCTAATGTAACCAACATAGAATCAATAGTATTAATTATTTTATTGTGCTCCAACCATAACCAGAATACGAAAGCCATAAATCAAACAATATTACTTTCAACAACCACCCACATGCACAAAGCCACAATATAGCCCAAGCTATACAATAAGAATTGACCAAAACTCCATAACCTTAACAATTTTAATGTTACATTAAGTTTGCGGTGCGAGTTTCAGAGAAGAAGAATAATGTAGGATGTAACAATGTGAAGAACGAAAGTCAATAATACTTGATGTAACAAAACATGGAATAAATAGCATAAATTATTTTATTATGTTGCAACCATAACTAGAAAATGGAATCCATAATTTAAAAAATTCAAGCCATAAATCAAACAAGATTGGTTTCAGCAGCCACTCGGATGTAGGAACATAGAATACAAGCTGAGCTATACAACAATAATTGACAAAAACTCCATAATCTGGATGATTTAATTCTTACCTATATATATTGCTATTAAAATGGACCCAATATAGCGTAACAGAGATAAAAAAAAATTAATAATACGTAATGTAACTAAACATAGAATGAACATGTATTATTTTATTTTGTTGCAGCCATAAGCAGAAAATGAAGCCCATAACATATACCCTTTTCAACAGTACCTTTGGCAGAATACGATAGTATAAATTCCATAGCAAGCATAGCCTGAAACATATGAATTCTATTTGTATCTTACATTAGAAATGTACAGATGTCTACATTATATATATAAAATAAAACACAACAAGATGAGTTGTGATTTCCAGCCTTCCATATTGGGCGATGGAGAGTCATGAACTGCCACAAAACTGCTGAGCATGGATATATGGTCTCGATGAGTGTGATCGAGGCTAGTATGAATTTTGATTATCACAATAAACATCAAGTATATTGGGATGTAGTTGCCATTTGACCATTGCAACTAATTTTGCAATTAGTTAATGAACATCACCATTATAGGTGGAGTATGGTCTGTGAAAACAACGAAAAAAATTAAAGCTTAGTGTGGTGAAGGACTGAATTTGAAAGAGAATATGTAAATAACCAGATTTAAAAACTTGTATAATGTATACTACAAAATATACAATAGACATGTAATGCAAGGCATGATATAAATAAAATTTAACCATACTTGTGCATGTGTTAGATTCCAGCAGGCAGGGAAGAGAAGGAGGGGTGGTCTGCACTCTATCGCTTTGATGAATGATAGAAGGAATGTTTTGGCTACTTTTTAGTTAATGAGTGAAAATTAAATCATTGGAATCCACATTATGGATTTAGTATGATCTAGAAGAATAAGAGAAAAGTGCATATATTAGTGTAGTGGTCATTTGTAATTCATACAAAAAATGTAAACCAAGAGATGTGTAAGTTGATTATTTTATAATATACAATTTTCTATGAAGTTGCAATGCGAGCAATGAAGTAAACAAAACTTACACATACCTGGTGTATGTTGCAAAATCGACTATCAACATAAGAAAGCAACACTCGATGTCCACCCTACCATATTGGCTTATGGAGCATCATGGGCTGTCACCAAACCCCCAAGCAAGGGAAATAAAATACCGACCATTGGCATCAATGGTGAAGGCAATATCTAGGTTGATGCTTACTTAATGCAAGCTCTAAATTGAAAGAGCATAATGTGCATAAGAGAAACATATGCAAAATAAATGAATCTAGGGTAAGATAGAGAACAATAACTAGTAAATTTTCTGACCTTATGTGAATAGTATGGCTTTCAAAATTTAAAAGATATAGTGTTTTGAAGAGCACACCATTGAAAGCAATGTCCAATGGACGTGAAGAGAAAGTGGATTAATATTAACTATTTTACTCAATCGCAAGCATAGCCTGTAACATATGAATTCCAATTCAATCTTATCTCATAAATAAACAGATGTGTACATAAAATATATAAAATAAAACACAAAAAAAAATGACTGTACTATGGTGAACATCTGTATTCGAGAAAAAATATGTAAATCAACAGATTTTAAGAGCTCTATAATGTACAGTAGAAGATATACAATACACATGTGATGCAAGCTTTGAAATAAGTAAAATTTAAGCATACATGTGCATGCGGTACATTCCAGCATCCAGAGAATGAAACAAGGGCTAGTGTGCACCTTGCCACTTTGATCAATGATAGAAGGAAAATTTTGGCTACTAATGAGTTTAAATTAAATCATTGGAATCCACATTATGGCTTGAGTATCATCTGGAAGAATAAGAGAAAATTCCAAATATTAGTGCAGTGGTCATCTCTAATTGATAGACAACATGTAAAGCAAGAGATGTGAAATTTGATTATTTTATAACATACAATTTGTTATGGAGTTGTAATGCAAGGAATGAAGTAAACAAAACTTAGACATACCTGGTGCATGTCACAAAATGGACGGTTAATATAAGGAAGTAGCACCCGATGTCCACCCTTACATATTGGGTCATGGAGTGTCATGCGCTCTCACCAAACCCCCTAAGCAAGGAAAACTAAATTTCCCACCATTGGCATCAATGGTGAAAGCAATGTTTAGGTCGGTGCTTACTTAATGCAAGCTCTAAAGGTATCGAAAGCTGCACATAGGATGATTGTTTGTGTTGAGTATGGTTGCAAACATGAAAGAACAATTAAAAATTTAGCACACTAAACACATACCATTGGTAGACAATAAATCAATTAGAAAATGTGAAGACTTATAGAATCCATAAAAAATTGTATACAATGAAGGTGGAGTAGAAGAGTATAAGCAAATAAAATGTAGGCATACCTTGTGGAGGGTATGAAATGGAAGATTGAGAGAGTAAGGGAGGCCTGGTTTGCACCCTTCCACATTATGGCATCAAGTGTCATGGATTGTGACCAAACATCTAAGTAGAGTAGTTTTTCCTCTGGAAATTTAAACTATACGTCAGTGCATGGATTTGGAATGTAAAATGCTATCAAGGGAATATCATTTGGAACAAGGGAGATTAGAAGTTTAGCACAACAAACTTTTATCATCACTACAAAGTATTTAGATAGGCAAGTATAAAAAGCTATATAATTTGCAAAGAATAATATCTTATACGTGTCGAATAAAATAAATCTTATAAACAGAATGCAGGTATACCTTTTTCAAAGTGTAGCAAACAATATGTGGAAAAATGAATATAATTGTCTTCTGCAACCTGCCAATGTTATTAACCTGAGATCACTATTATCTTGTTAGGAGAATATATGGACTTAGAGCATTTGTGACAAAGAACTTTGAATGTAATTAGAAAAGAATAGATGGAAAAAATGACATACAACCTTATCTTGTATACAAATACAATACAATTTCAAGTCGAATATCACAGGGCACTTGCAAACATACAGGTATTAACAATTATAAACCTCTGCAGTAACACCTGGAAATGTTCCCAATCTAAATTTGTGAGAATCTAAAAGTGTTAGAAAGAAATAATTCAAGTGTGATAGATATGGAGGCGGGACTATTTTGGTCAAGCGTAGGAAGGCATTGAGAGCAAGTTGAAAGTTAGATAATGGATGTTTGTTGTTGGCAAGAAGGGGAAAGAGAAAGCAACAGTTGAATAGGAACTTCTTGTAGTAATGTCTGTATAACTTAATCTTTCAAAATGTTTGGTAAACTAAATAGGGATAGGAATTGAGGGTCTTGTGAAAGAATTGAGAGAAAGAGGAAAAGCAAAAGTGGTGTAGGTACCAGGAAGAACAAAAACATTTCATACTGGTGGCAGTGTAGATAATTGTTGGAGGCATTCCTCTTCTTTGATTCAAAGTGCATTGTATTTGTTGGAGTGGAGCCTAGAATATCTGTCAAAAGAGAAAGGTGGATCTATGTGTATGCCTTCTAGTGATTTAACACAAGAGAGAGTTGTGAATCTTAGTCCTTTCCTTTCTTTAGTTCCAATATCTATTGTAGCTTTCTCTAGTGTTAGGCCTTTATATTTGTGGATTGTGATAGCCCAGGCCATTGTCAACGGGAGTTGTCTTTGGCTACCTCGTGTAATTGGGATAATGCGGATGAATGTTGGATTCTCCTAATCCCATGATAGTCCAATGTAGTTCTAGAAGTTAACAACATATTCATGAAGTTGAGGTAGTTTAGCACCCATGGCATATACAATAGCCTTCACAAAACCCAAGGATTCATTTACCAAGCCAACTGTCACCCAAAGATTTGTTGTCAACATTACTTATTGACCAATTGCAAGCAACAGTTCAACTTGAAGTTGCTCATCATCGACATAATCAAGTGTATTTTGGTGGGAACATTCAATAACACTAATTGCAATTGGAACATTTAATTGTTCTAGCATTTTCCTATTGTGCAAAGCAACCAAGCTATTAGTTGGGAATAAGTGGATAGCTTGATCAAAGTCTTCATTCTGCTTAGATGCAAGCATGGATTTTTTTTGATCCATAAGAAGTTTCCAATCAAGCAGGGATGCCTGGCAGTTTCTAATATTCATAAGGAGCATACAAAACTGCTACTGTGATTTAGATTTCCCATGCTGGCGGAAGATAGTGTCAAGTGTAACAACAATATTGAGCTGCAACACAAAGCACTGTTTGTTGCACCAATTCAAGAGAAATCCCATTCATATTACAAGATGAGGGATATGAAGAATGTGGGACAAAAAGACAAACCAATGACAAGATTCCATTTGTCAAGATGTGATAGGATGAAGGTTGTGCAAGTTTTTGAAGAATGTGCCCATAAATGCAAATTTGAAATTTGAAAAAATGCTGAAATGACAAGGTGGAGGGAGAGTCAAATGGAGTAATGGCCACTTGGCTCAATGCAAAAGGACTTGTAAGGTGACATAAATTCCTTGTTGGAAGGACTCATCCCACTTGGAGGGAGATTTAAATGGAGGAATATTCCATTTTTATGCCATGTTGATGGAAAATGAAGATTTAATAAATTAATTAAAATCATTTATTTGTGCAAGTGGGAAAAGCTAGATGATGTGACAGCATTATATTAACATTAATCATGATTTGATTAACTTAAGAGGAGGTTAGGTGATTTGACCTATTTGATTTAGATTTATGGATTACAAAATAAATCAAAAGGAGATGGAAATGATTTAGACTTAGTTAAATAAATGTTTTGATTTATTTAGCTAAATAAGTATTAGTGGTTTTAATTAAATAAGTTTGATTTATTTAATTTTTAGAAGATTAATTAAATAAACTTGATTTATTTAATTAAAGAGAGAATTTAGGATTGATTTATGATTTAATTAAGTAAATTTGATTGATTTGATTAATATAATAATTAAGATGGATTAATTAAGTAGTTAATACAGGGATAATTTAAAGAAGAATCAAAGTTAGTTGATCAAGACATTTTTCATGTCTACACTAAGTTCAGTCATCCATCTATCCTTTCCTCAAAGGTCAAATTTTCCCACCAAAATATAACTTTCTAAATTAATTTTTTTTGGACTTGGTCATCTCAACATGCTTGTTGGACTTGTCATCCTTAGCATGCCTTTCTGTCCAACTCCCCTTTTGATGTTGAATCCCCCTTTTCCTTAATTTTTGATATTTTGGGTTTGGTATCCCATGCATCCTTTCCTCAAAGGTTAGCTTTTCCCTCCAAAATCCAAATTTCCAAATTTTGGAGCTTCTAAATTGGTCACCTAGGAATCCTCATTGGAATTTTCATTCCTAGCATGCCTTTCTTGTTGATTCCCATTTTCTCCTCTAAGCCCGCTTTCCTTGAATTTTAGGATTATGGGTTTGGTCCTCCATGCATTATTTCCTCAAAGGTCATATTTTGCTCCAAAAATATAACTTTCCAAATTTCAAAGTTTTGAACATGGTCATGTTGGCAAGCCTACCATTCCTGTCATCCCTAATCCCCTCTAAGCCCAAGTCTTCCTTAAATTTTAGGATTTTGAGATTGTTCCTCCATGCATCCCTTCCTCAAAGGTTACCTTTTTCCCATAAAATATAACTTTCTAAGTTTTTGGACTTTTAAAATTGGTCATCTTGGCGTGCATGCTAGACTTGTCATCCTATCATGCTTGTTTGACTTGTCATCTCTTGCATACCAAGTCTTGAAACTCCATTGTTCAAACAAGAAAACCTTACCTACCTTCTTGCATGACCTAGGATTCCATTAATGATGTTGGAATGAATATTTTTTGACATAAGGATGCTCCTAGACACATCTTGGTACTTATGGGCCCCTCTAAGACATGAATAGTGTACAAAAGCATAAGGTTGCTAAAGTAAATGGAATGGTTTCAAGTGTATTTCCATGTGAAGGTTATATAACAAAACATGGGAGGCCTATACAATTAAAAATGACAATGGTTCTTTCCTCAAGATCTCTTGATGAGGTTGAAAAACATATATTTTCTAAATTTTCCAAAAATAGAGGAGGAAAAAAGAATGGTAATTATAGAACCAACACATGAAGAATTTTTTTCAAGAAACCTTAGGGTTTCATTTTTCAATTCTAGGTAATATTTTTTTGAGGCTATATTGTTATGAGTTTGTTCAAAATGTATGATATAATCACTATAAAATTGGAGAATGATTGTAACTAGTAGATACAACATTGTTTGAGTGTCTCCAAGAGTTCTCTATGTTTTTTCTTGATGGGTTCTCAATCAGTTAGTCAAAAGAAATGCCATAAAATAATTCCAAAGCTTTTGTAATGCATCTTCTCAAGGTCAATAAATAAATGCATTGGTTTATAGCTAAATTGTTAAGTAGACTCTTATAAAGTTATGAAACTTCTCTTATTTATTCATTTGCATGTGTAGAACCTAGTTATGTGTGCATTTGAATAAATATAGTCTTTAGGTATATCTCTCTTAAGGTATCTTATTTGGTTTTGATTGTTAATATTTTGGAAAAATTCCATACTTTGTGCTCAACTAGATATTCACACCACTTCGTAATTTGTTACCTATACCATCACTTCAACACATTTAAAAAATAATAATAATTATACCCATTATAGTTGTGTTATGTTTCTAGTTTTCATGTATATATTATGTATTGTGTAATGCCCCACCACGTAATCCTAGAGAATAATACAAACACAACGAAAATGTACCAAATTTTTTTTTTTGAAAGTGTAATTATAACATGTGTAAAATGAACTACACATAACACATACACTCTCATAACACATACACTCTCTAAGATATGCGATAAAAAATTACATTCAAATCCTATAACATAAAATTAAACCAACCATAACATAAGAAACTAAACTCATGACATAAAGAACATACATCCAAAGTATTTAAATTCATCACATAAGATACAAAGTACATTAAGAATCATTTATAGCTTGCATTCATTCCATAAAGCAATTACAAAGCTCATTTCCAAAATGAGGAATTTCATATATTAAAGTTACAATTACATGATACAAAAATCCTCTTCGAACACAAATGAGGAGTAATACATATTCAAGGTATCCAACGATACAAAAAGACATAAGAGATAGAACATATCAACTGGTACGCATGAGCTCTTCAAACTGGAAGATCCCGCCATCATGAACATGTAGTAGAAACCCAATGGTGTATGGTGCACGTTCTACCCAACCAAGTGGTACCAAAAGGCCCACCCCCAGTGCTAGGAGATAGAAAAAGGGCTTCCTAGACAAAGCCCACTACCTTTAGACACAGGAAAACTCAAGACTAAACTACAGTACAAACCTGTAACATAAGGTTACAGGCTTTGAGTAAGAATGTATTTATGTTTTCACACAAAACATATTGTTGTCATAGGAATCATAATTGTTATTATGGGTTGCCGTCTGACTTTCTTATTCCTGAGCTCTTTGGACTGCAATCACAGGTTACTGCAAGGCTGCCTCTACCCGGTGATCCCGCCCTGACTATGCTTCTCATCTCACCTCAAGCCTAAAACAAGCACTTGTTGATCCATGTGAGAGAGCACATTATGTATTATTGTAGAGAGTTACATTTCATTAATTCTTTTAGGGTTATCCTTGTTCGCTTCGTTAGATTACCACGATGCACTCTTCATGTGCGGACCCCCATGAGAGCCACTTTGCTGCAAAAGCACAAAGGATCTAATCCACAGCCAAGGGTAGTGCAAGTGGATATTATGTCCAATGCAAAGTATAGGGGCAACACATCCTTCTGTAACCCGGGTGTTCAAATTGAATCTCCACATCCCGTTAAGTAGTAGCAGATTGTTCAAAGTGAATCACCAGCAAGTACTGCAAGATGAAATCAAAGGGATGAACCATAAAGGAATAGCAACCCCTGCATAAAAATAACATCATTACGGAAGTCTTACAAAATCTGTAACTTAAAATTTCCCAGTGTGAGAGAATGCACAACTTTAAAAGAAGTCGGAAAATAATAGAAACTACCATTAGAATTTCCTAAATCCAATAAAGAAACAATAATACATTGCTTAAATTAATTTAACTTACAACAATATCATTTACAAAAAATCAAGAATTTAATTCTAATTATTTAACTTAATTTCTCAATTACATCAATAAAAAAAATCATTTTCCCTTTTGAAATTATTTCATTTAAAAATATCTAATTGTGCATTTGCATGCACCTAATATATTATATTTCTTTTTAATTTTTCAACAACTTCTAATATTCATTTAAAAAATATAGAAATCACATCAAATATCAGGGTAGACAAAATGTGATGGAGTCCATTTTATCGTAGGGGTGGACAAAATGTTTGAAGTAGCCAATACATGTTTGCTAGGGGTGATGCCTTCGTAGCCATCCCCACAGTGGGGTCGTTGCTGTGGAAGGCGACGCTAGGCGTTGCCTCCATAGCCAACACCTCCCCTATGGGGGCGGCAGTGGGGGTAGCCCACCTCCTCCCACAGCCTCCCAAAAATTATTTATTTCCTTGAGTTTTTTCAATTTTTTGTACAACATTTGTAGTCGACACTTTCACACAGAAAAATTTACTAGATGCATCCAAATATATATATATATATTATTGCTCCAAATGAGCAATTTTCACAAAAAATTTCTACAGGAAAAGATTAACAAATTTATTAGAGGATTTCAATTTCCACAAATTTACTAGAAGATTTCAATTTCAACAAATTTACCAAGGACTTCAATTTCAATCCTACAGAGATTTTCTAAATCTTCTAATGTTTTCCCTCTGGGTTTTTCTATTGTTCAAAATCAATTTCAACAGAGGCTCTCAGATTTCACTATTAAATTTTCTACAAAAGCACTAAAATATTCATGGAAAATTTTCAAACACAAAAGCCTTAAAAATTTACAAAATAATTAAAAACTTCTACTCAAATTACAAAATTCTTTTTGTACACGCAATCTTTCTAATTTGCAAAACAATAACAATAATTAAAAGAACTTGTATCTGGAAGCTTGAGGAATTGAAGTTGGAAGAATATCTTCCTCTGCAGACTCCAAATTGCCAAACCTTCCTCTAAAATATCACTTTCCAGAAAGATGAAAACCAAAAACCAGAGCCCAAAAAATTTTCCGAGAACCTTCTTTTTAATTTTTCAACAACTTCTACAAAATATCTTTTGCATTCCCGTGAAGTAACCTCTTTCCTCTTTTAGTTATTGCAAATATTCTCTCTGAGAATTATTTCTCAACTACTGTGTTAATTAAATTTTCTAACACATGTCAAAATTAAAGAATCTTTTAACCAACTCTTAGATATTTCCCTTTTGATATTTACAAGAAATTTATACTATTTTAATAATTCAAACTTCACAAATTAACATTATCTATTTTATGCAATTTATAATTCAAATTCACATAATAATTTCTAATAAAATTTAATCTAATTAATTTAATTACTTTATAAAATAAATTTAATCACAAGGATTTAATTACTTTACAAAATACATTAAATTTAATTAATTAAATCAATTAAAAAGATTCTAACAATATTAATCAATATTAATTAAATAATTACTAAAATCATCAAAAGCATTAATTACCATTAATTTTCCATAAAACAAACCTTGCAAAATAAATTAACAAGGAAAACGTGGACAACACAACGAAAAAACATACCATACTAAGACTGACGACAAACTGTGACTAGGGTTGTGGCTTGACAAGGAAGACCTTGTTACTATCTCCCAAGATGAAACTGTACCGTTGGGCAATGGATACACTCAAACTTGTGAATCTAGGTGGAGCCGATGTCCTATACCTGCAATCTTGCAATCAAAGCATATGTCGTACATATATGTATAAATCATGAATCAAACACACTGTGAAGAGAAAATCTCAGAATCACAGGGCACTCACAAGTGAGTGATGCAATCTTGTTCCCTTCACCAATATAGTGTCACATCAAAACTGACGAAATTAAAATAACAATTAACTATAGATGAGCATATATCAATATCAACTCAATAATCAACTATGCTAACCAAAAAGAATGTCATAAACAATAATCAACCATATAGTGTACCATCACATCATAATATAAAAACCATCATCGCTCTAGTGTCAGTGATCAAATAACAATGTAGTATCATGGTCTATCAAAATAAAAGAATTGTCTAAAAGCATAAGCAAATCAGAGGGGCACTACATATTGTAGCAATGGGGATTGCTATATCCATATTTTAAGCACTTTATTTTGTAAGCCTTTTTTTGTATAAAGGTGCATAATTGTGGATATTCAAACAACCACATAGGTACATTATGAAAACTAGAATAGGAGTACCCTGTGTAGTGGGTATGGTTTGTAGCAAGGTCAATTTTCAGTTCTTGTAGTATCATATAATTGAACACCTTAGGGAAGATCCCTTGGTCTTGTAAAAAAAGAAATGAAGTAGGTCTTATCCACATTAGTAATTGGATCTTAGTTTCCCAATCTAAATATAGGCTTTGTGGTATTCTTTATAGGTTTGACAACCTTGGCACTTGGGAAACTATCCAACCTCAAGAATTCAACATCTAAGATTTAGATCACCAACATGTGGAATTGTTTACATGGTCACTTTGAGTGTAGTTTTGTAGTTTCAAAATTGAATAATTATCATCCACATAAGTAGTGATTTGTTTCTTCAACTCACTCCTAGAATAGGGTGCTATTTTAATTTTGGTTTTATTCCTTTAAATACTACACTATCTCACTTGTTTGAATTTTTTTAGATCAACATAGATTAGTTTCTTATCAAGTTTTTCTATTCACTAGATGGTGCATAAATTTTAAGATCAATGATAAACTTAGTTTTGTCAAATTTTCTCTCCTCCCTCTTTCAATTGTAACCTTTTATCATGCCATCTTGATATATGATTTTTTTTATTCGTAATACGCAACCATGGTTGCACACTTTTGACTGGAGCTATGAACTAGTGAGGCCACAAATGGGGACCTCATATTGGCATGGATGCACAACAACCACCACTCCTATGGGCAAAGTAGCTTGGTAGGGGCACAAGGCCTGCAAGCACACTAGCCCAACAATGGAGTGGGGTCCCACCAGCCAAGCGAGGGGGTGGGCCCCAAACACTAATTCCTGGTACAATGGTGAGAATGCCAATAAAATTACCAACAATTTTATGTGTCAAGTTTAGAGACTTGAACCTTGGTGGCCACAACAACACGACCAATCATCCAATGCACCATGGGTTCATGCCCATGCCATCAATAAATGATTAGTTAGCTACAATTATGGTTTTAATTTTATTAATTGATAATTAGGGTTTCAAAATAAATAAAGTTATGAATCTTGTCTTATTTCAGGCTAGAAAATTGAAGTTGTTATGTTTCTTTTCAACAATCTCAATTGCAATTTATCAATCAATTTCTTATTATAAATTTTACAATTACATTATCAATTAAATTTAATGTTGAAATATACTATTTAAGAAGTAAAATCTACTACAAATACTTTGTTTTTGGGTGATCCCATAATAGTTAGTTTACAATTTTACAAAATTTGGACCGAATTATTATTTTTAAACTAAATCTTCACATTAGGGCACCTATAGCGGCTAAAGGTGAGGAATTTGAAGATGGTGCAAACTAGTGTCTCTCATCACATTTTTTGTAGATTCTAAAAATATTTTTTCAAAATTTTTGGAATCAAATTCCACTTCTTTTTCCATCTCCATGAAATTGATTTTATTAGAAACAACATTTTTTTAAAAAGTGGCCTTCGTATAACACATAACATTTTTTTTTCCATGAGGATAAAATTCTAATTCTTTCAAATTTAGATTTGTAACTCTGATATCTAGTGCTTCCACTTGGTTAGATAGTTTTTTATTGACTATTTTTTCCTTAATCAAGTTTCAAAGTCAAATGAATTACAATTAGGACATAGCTATTTGTATAGCGTAACTTTTTAGTTGGATCAAGGACTTCAATATTTGATGCACTCATATTTTTTAATTTTTTTTGATAATCTTCTATTTTTCCACATGTGAAGAACAAAGAAATTCATTTTCGATGAAAAACCTATGTTTAATAAAACTTAAAAAACAAATACATAACAAAACCAAAACATATTAAAATTATATTCATTGGATAGCTTGTTCTGAGGAATACCATAATCATTTGAAATAAATTTTAAATGAATTCATTTGATCCCCCAAAATCTAAATCAAAAGTGATTTTTTATCAGCATTTTGATAGGTGTAAAGGAGACGCATTTATAGGTATGGTTTAAAACTAGCGAGGTTCTATCCAAGGGGGTTTGATCTAAAGTGATTTGATCAAACCCTCTTCAATTGGAATCCTTAAAATGGAACTTTTTAAGGCTTAAATCATTATATTTTCTAAAAATATGTGATTTCAGCTAAAATTCGTTCCTCTCAGGAATTGTAAACCACTATTATGACAACACCCTTTTAGGATAAAATATAATTTTACGCACTTTTGAAATACACATGGAAGTTACAAAAATCATACATTCTTAGGATTTATGATTGAACCTTTGTATTCTACTAGAGCCCTTTTAAAGAGATATCCAAAAGACTTTCCTAATTTTCTATTTAAAACCTTTAAGTATGGAAATTTTTGATTTTCCAATATGTTGGAATGATAAAATGCACATCAACACCTATAATGTATATACATTCAATGCATATTACATGCAATGCATATTTTGTTCCCCATATCTAATTGTTTTATTTTAACTTCCAAGGAGTTTGCAAACCATAAGTATGCATAATTACTTCTCCATTTATGCTTGAATCCTTATTTTAAATATTGTAAGTATTTTTTATACTTACTAAAATTACTTATAATTTCTAAGATCTCAAATTAACCTAGAGGCATTAAAGTTACTAAATACATGAGGCAATGTTTTATGCCGCAAGCTTCTTATTTCCCCCAAATGGCTAACCTTGTGAAACATAGATTTGACACCAAACTTAGTGTCCGAGAAACCTAAGCTAAGAAAAGATGTTTCTACTACAATTGCGCTTTACTTAAGTTTATTTTTATTTTTTATCAACTTCTATTCAAGTGGCTTAGCTAATTATATTTTCCCTCTAGAAATATTTTGAATCTTTAAGACAACTAACTGTTTTTAGAAAATTATTAATCCAAGGCCTAGGATTGTGATCTCAATGGAGATCCTTCTAAATGGGAATCTAGATAAATAATTTAATGTATGCAGAGTTTGATTACATAATTATGAAAATATAGATAAAGATATATAACTAAATAAATAATGCATTTTTATTTATATATTTTCTATACACATAACACACCATTCATGGTGGATGCATATTTACGTGAACTACCTACTTGAGTACTATCATTAAACTATGTTGTAGACCTTATAGAGTTTACAAAGTATAATGCATCCATGTCTAGTTCAAAAGCATATAAGACCAAATCCTTTAGAAGTAGAAGAGTTTCCTTGATTAGTTTCTCATCATTGATATAATTTTAGAGTGTAACTAATTGCTCATGTGATTTGGATTTGATGTGGAACTAGAGGATAACTTTTCATATATACAAATGTATGGATTTATGCCTATATATATATATAAGCTCAAGAATTCAACCTCTAAAATCTAGATCACCAACATGTGGAATTATTTACATGGTCACTCTGAGTGTATTTTTGTAGTTTCAAAATTGAATAATTATCATCCACATAAGATGTGAGTTGTTTCATCAACTTGCACCTAGAATAGGGTGCTATGAGTTTCATTGTTGGTTTTATTCCTTTGAATATTACACCGTCTCACTTGTTTGAAAATTTTTAGATCAACATAGATTGGTTTCTTATCAAGTTTTTCTATTCACTAAATGGTGCATGAATTTTAAGATTGATAAGCTTAGTTTTCTCAAATTTTCTCTCCTCCCTCTTTAATTGTAACTTTTTATCATGCCATCAATATATGATTAGTTAACTACAATTATGGTTTTAATTTTATTGACTGATAATTAGGGTTTCAAAATAAACAAAATTATGAATCTTGTCTTATTTTAGGTTAGAAAATTGAATTTTTTATGTTTCTTTCCACCAATCTCAATTGTATTTTATCAATCAATTTCTTATTATAAATTTTAGAATTACATTATCAATTAAATTTAATGTTGAAATATACTATTTTATGAGTAAAATCTACTACAAACACTTTTTGTTTGGGATAAAATATAATTTTACACACTTTTGAAATACACATGGAAGTTACAAAAATTATACATTCTTAGGATTTATGATTGAACCTTTGTATTCTACTAGAGCCCCGTTAAAGAGATCTCCAAAACACTTTCCTAATTTTCTATTTAAAACCTTTCAATTATGGAAATTTTTTATTTTCCAATATGTTGGAATGATAAAACACACATCAACATGGTCTATAATGTATATAAATTCAATGCATATTTTGTTCCCATATCTAATTTTTTATTTTAACTTCCAAGGAGTTTGTAAACCATAAATACACATAATTACTTCTCCATTTATGCTTGAATCCATATTTTAAATATTTTTAATATTTTGTATACTTACTAAAGTTGCTTCTAATTTCTAAGAACTTGAATCGACCTAGAGGCCTTAAAGTTACTAAATACATGAGGCAATGTTTTATGCCTTCAAGTTTTGTATTTCCCCCAAATGGCCAACCTTGTGAAACATAGATTTGATACTAAACTTAGTGTCCCTAAAACCTAAACTAAAAAAAGATGTTTCTACTACAATTGGGGGATTTACTTAAGTTTATTTTTATTTTTTTAAAACTTCTATTCAAGTGACTTAGCTAATTACATTTTCCCTCTAGAAATATGTTGAACCTTTAAGACAACTAATTTGTTTTAGAAAATTATTAATCCAAGGCCTAGGATGTGATCTCAATGGAGATCTTTCTAAATGAGAATCTAGATAAATAATAATGTATGTAGATTTTGATTACATAATTATGAAAATATAGATAAAGATATATAACTAAACAAAATTTTATATATATATTTACTATATACATAACACACCCTTCATAAATATGTATGCATATTTACATTCTATCTACTTGAGTACTATCATTAAACTATGTTGCAGACCTTATATAGTTTAAAAAGTATCATTCCATGGAGTTCAAAAGCATATAGGACCAAATCCTTTAGAAGCAAAAGAGTTTCCTTGAGTAGTTTCTCATCATTGATATAATTGTGGAGTGGAACTGATTACTCATGTGTACTTGATGAGTTGGTGCGTCACTTGGTGTACCATGATCCTCATGTGATTTGGATTTGGTGTGAAACTAGAGGATAACTTTTCACATATGCAAATGTATGGATCTATGCCCTTCATAAATATGTATGCATATTTACGTTCTACCTACTTGAGTACTATCATTGTGATAGGCTATTCTACTTGGGAAGCCCAGGGATTTCCGATAGTCGATGGAAACCGGTGGGGATCGGAGGGCCGGAAGATGTTCGGACCGTATTTTGACGACGTGCCTCAGGTCAAATCCTATGCATCCTCATCCCTGTCTCCATCAGGTATGGCTCCCAGTGCAGCTGCACCATTTAATAGGCTACCAAATAGCAAGGCTACAGAAAAGAATCCCCAATGCACAACCCTAATCGCTATGCACAACCTCCTCAAGGGTTTTCAACGGTTCGAGGAGAGGATGAGGCATGGCGGCAGCTTTGGCTCACGTTCTCTGGTATGGTAAAAGTCATGGTCTGGTATTTCCTCATATGTTTGTTGCATCGAGCTGCTTAGCATTGATCGTTCCAACATTTGAATCTCTTTGCAGAGGTGATTTCAAACCATCTCTTTCTTCTTGTTTGGGTTCTTTTTTTGCACTCATTATGTAGGGGATCTAGAGAACAACGGCTGCCTCAAATATAAGCAACCTGAAGCGACCCTCATCTCCGGTCTGGTTTTGGCAACGTAAGTTTTCCTATCAAATGCAACTCCTACACATTATGGGAGGTAACCCTTTGCTCGCACTAAGGCAGTGATGCACCGAGATTTGTGCGTTCTGGGTATAACCCATTTTGTAAGCCTCTCAGAGTTATTATTGAGGGCATTTTGACCTATATTTGGTGTCTTTCTCTACTCCTCTCTTAAACAACCAGTAGGATGCGCATCCAAATAACCAGGAAAATGCAATTTATTTATTTATTTATTTTGCATTATCTAAGATTTGAGATTTAACACTAGGTTGTAAAGAACAAGGAATCCAGGACTATTTCAACTACTGCACAAACAAGTCTAACCGCATAGGCTTAGGCTTACAACAAGACTACCCGATATAGGCGTTGTAAGGAAGCTCCTTGACAGGTGTAACTGTCACTATTATTTACTCATTTCTTGCTGTTTCCGTGCTTGCCTTGCGATTTAATAGGCCACCAGAGCTCGCTCCCTGCAATAAATGTGAACCAACCTTGAGCAACGTTAAATGGCTCTCAGGGGGATGAGATTTAGCTGTGTTTTAGCAGTCTCTGTAGCGAAGAAATAGGCGGAACCAGAGCATTGGCAAAGAAAGAAACTTGAGGTGATTCACTTGCTATGGTTTCAGTGAATCTCTTGGTTTTTTAGTTGTGTTTTACTCCATTGTAATGTGTATTGTTTCAGTAAATTTGTTGCATGTAAGTTGCTGTTAGTTAAAATCTAAAAAATCGCCCCTTTTCCTCTTCATTTTTCTTGTCCTCCATTACCATTTTCTACTGCGCCATTTTCTACTCCCTTCCCTCCCTAAGCCATTCCCACCCCACCATTTTCTACCCCTTCCTCGAATTCATAAACATTGTTAGTATAAGGTAACTCTATGTTGTCCCCTGTTTTGTATGTGGCGAGTGGATTTACCTCTGTCAATGCAGTATGGCTGAAATGCTTGTCAGAAATCTCTCTTTTCATTAAACCCGCATCATAAGGTTGGACTGTGTAATTCGCCCTGTAAAAAAATGCCTCCACTCCTAAGAAATCTAAGCAAGAACACCGAATTTGGGCCAAATAATCAGACGCTGTGAATAAGGTGATTTGCTGGGTAGAAGTTCTCCAGTCTAGGGTTTGCCGCAATTTCATTTCTAGATTTTTGGTGTTAAATAACAACTTTTAACAAAATAAATTCATCATATTTCATCTACCTGCATCGATAAGGTTTATACCCACACATTTTCACATTTTTAAAAATACTAAAAATCAATTAATAATAAATATATGTATTTTTTTCCATATATATGTTGAAATAAACATTTAAAAAACAAAAAAAAAAGAAAAACCTAAAACTGCAAGGCCTGCTTATATTTTTAGAAGAATAGTTGTTCTTAGAAATTTAATATAGTACAGTATAAGAGTTAAACAAATTGGATTAGAATGTTGTTTCACTGTTTAATTAACAGTTTTAGGTTTTTCTTTTTTTTGGTTTTTAAATTTTTTTTCAACATATATCTGGAAAAAAATACATATATTTATTATTAATTGATTTTTAGTATTTTTAAAAAATTGAATAATAGTGGAAATTGATATCAGGCTTAAGAAACATGCTGCATCTTTATCTTTTTTTCATTTTGTTAATGAACATTTTTATTCTATAGTTGTATATAGTTATTTTTAAAAAAAATTCACACTAAATCTTATGACTATGAAGATACTACTTTGATTATTTATTCCTAAATATTGATATATTATGAGGTCAAGACCTTGTAAGGCTCATATAACCTCATAGTCTTCTATTGAATAGTCACATTCTAAAGTGAATTATAAATAGATTTTAATTTCTATTAAACAACCATGTGAAGTTTAATTCAATCTAAATTTGTTTATTGCATCTATACATTATTAAAAAAATTAATTATATTTATTAACTAAAATTTATATTTTAAAAATAATAACAAAATATAAAATTAATTTGCTGTATTATAATTAATAAAATTTAAATAATTTCCTATATTATTTAATAATTTAAAAGTCTTACACTTTTACTTTATAGTTGTATGAATACTGTTAAAGTTTTATTTCATTTAAAAATAGTCCACCAAAACAAAAAATCATAGAACCTCTTAGACTTATTTAAAAGGTTAATAGTAAATTTTAACAATTCGTAAAAACTAAAAACCAAGAACCGTCAAAGAAATTTTAGTTTTTACATATTTCATAATAATTTATTATAATTACAAACTAATATTATATTAATTTATTATCTAATTAATCTATATAAAGTTTATTTAATTTTTACATGATTAAAATTATTTTATTTCATTTATTTAAAAAAGTTAATTTATAATTTTATATATTTTGAAATATATATATGAATTGTATGATAATATTTTCCACTTCATTTAAAATCCTTAATCATTTTGTAAATATAACTATTTTGTTTATTTCAAATTGTCAAATCAATCAATATATTTAGTCAATAGGCTTTTTTATGATAATTACAAAATAATATAATTTTAATTTATTATATAATATTGTAATTACAAAATACTATTCATAATACTTTAATGTGATTACAAAATAATATTATATTAATTAATTATATAATATTAAAGAAAATTACAGTTTTGCTCTCCAGTTGTATGAATATGTTAAAGTTTTTATTCATTTAAAAATAGTCCATCAAAAAAAAATCATAGAACATTTTAGACTTATTTATGCTTGTAGTTTGGGTCTTAGTCAATACCTATGCCCTTGTTAATGACAATTGTTTTTTAATATTAGTATCGCTATTCATAATAATTTATTATAATTACAAAATAATATTATATTAATTTATTATATAATATTAAAGAAAATTACACTATCACTCTCCATTTGTATGAATACGTTAAAGTTTTTATTCATTTAAAAATAGTCCATCAAAAAATAAAATTCATAGAACATTTTAGACTTATTTATGCTTGTAGTTTGGGTCTTAGTTAATACCTATGCCCTTGTTAATGACAATTGTTTTTAATATTAGTATCGCTATTTTGAATTATAGTTTCAGGATATGGCTAATGCACGAGCACTTGAGGATGTTATTACTATTTCAAGCAGTGGTTCTACTTCCAATATACCCTCACCACAAACCCATGAGTTACCTCTATCAGCAACTGACTCAACATCTATGGATTGGTTGGGCTTCCCTCACCACAATGTTGATGCTTTTTCAAACAATGTCTTGACAAGTTGTCATGACATTTTTGAAGAAGCTATGCAAACAAGCCAAGATTTAAGGGATGTGGAGGATCATGAAGTTGAATTGGTGCAAGGAGTTGTCCAAAAATTTCATGCGACCTATGAAGCTCTTGAGCTATTTTATGGTTTCCTGCGTGAATTGAAGTATTGTCAATATTATGGAGTGGCCAATGCATTTGAACTAAAGCGTGAATTCCAAGATTTATTGAGTGATATATGGTCTAAGAAGTTCATCCAACTTCTTGGAAGTTAGTTACTTTTTCAATATGTCGATCAAGATTACTAGTATGATACAAATTAGATATTTTTGTGAAACTAAATGAAGATGTCAAAATAGCTATATGTGGAGTGAAATGGATTTAGTGGTTGACCTTATATTTGAACCCTTAGTTGTTATATATTATGTTTACATTGTAATGTCATTGTACATATTGATCTTTATAGTTCTCATTTTAATGAATAGAACTTATTGTAATATTTGTGTCCCCTTATTTTGAATATTATCTTGAACTATAACCTTAAGCCTACCAAATATATATTGGAATGCTACTCAAAATGATGATATATTTGATCATGATTGTACATATTCACTCTTGCAACACTTAGCTATGCGAAGTATCATAGTCATATGTATCCTTCTTTCAAACCTTTTGATATATGCAATGTTGAATATAGTTATATATTATGTTTACATTGTAGCACCATTGTGCATATTGATCTTCATAGCACTAATTTTATTGAATAGATCTTATAGTACATATTGAGGAAAAATATTGCTCCTCACAATTTTTTTTTTTTTTTTTAAATGATGTACTCCACTTGTGTATTCTTATGCTCAACATTATGTTGAGGTCTATGTTTTCTAAAACAAGAACATCCGCCAATTGTATGCAAACACTATCTTACACGTAATATAATTTTGTAGGGTTAGTCAACTTCCATAGACCATGGCTACAATATTAACCACAAATGCAATTAAACTTATCCATGATGGGAATGAAGGGTTCAAACCTAATGTGCAAATTTTGTCTATTTCAAACTTCGGCCATGGCCATGAATGTAACAACCGCTACAAGGTAGAAATATCTGATGGGGCCTACAAACAAAAAGCATCTTTACCTCAGAAGTACAATCATTACATAGAATCTGGTGAAATTACAGTTGGTTCCATAATACGAATGACAAAATATAATTGCTCTAGACCAAGCGGGTCTCGGTGAGTAAAGGAATCCAAAATTTCCCATAACAAAATCATTATTAACTTTTTAGCTTCTTCCTTGTATTAGTAATTCTTACTCTTGTGTTCCAAATGTATAGGTGGATTGTCATTGTGAACCTTGAGATTGTTTCTACAAACCAGTCTATAATTGGTCATCCTACTTCACTTTATATGGAACCAGAGCACCATATAGAACAGGAGATGGAAAAATCTTCAGATCCACATGCAGAGCCTGAGACAATTAGCGCTGCTAGAGTATCAACTCATGTGAGAAGATTATTTGGTGTAAATCCTTCTAGGAGTAGAATGGAAGCACCAGTCACAATTACGCCTATTAAAAGTCAAGATTATTTGGTGTAAATCCTTCTAGGAGTAGAATGGAAGCACCAATCCATTTGCAATCATAAGGAAGCGAGAGGAGGCACGCTTACAACAACTATGTCTCTCCTAAAACAAGGTATGCAACTCTCCTTCCTATCCATGTGATATCTCTCCCCAATTCCCATGGTGCTTAAAATTGCTTCTACAACTTGACTTCATCAACGCCTATTCTACGCACGTAGCCACCCCATTCCTTTTGTTGTACAGGTCTTCAAGACAAATCGCATAGACCACATAAGCTCATCCCCAAAAAAAATTGCACTGCTCCTACATGTTCATAATATAATACCAAAGTGTATCAGCCTATCGGCGTAACCATTGCACCTCATTGGGGTGCAAGTGCTAGTTAAACTATGTTGTAGACCTTATATAGTTTAAAAGTTATCATTCCATGTATGCAAATGTATGGATCTATGCCTATATATAAATGCTTGTGATATGGAAATTTTCTTACAATGCAATTGAAAGGAAGGTATCCATTCATGACAACTTTTTGAATGACATGTACTTTTGTTGATCAAAGATGTAAAATACATGATATATATTTCATAGTAGGGAAAGTAGGTTAGCATGATCAATCATGGTATGTTCACCCACTTGATTTATCATGATTTTGAGGAGGTACAATCCATGATAATGAATTTTTCATAAGGTTGCAAGTGCATTTTTGAAATAGACCATAATTTGTAATTATAATCAAGAAAAAGTATTATTTGTTAGTTGTTTATGCCTAGAATTTTAAATTTTCTACACTACTCACTAGATAAGAGTATTTCTTGATTTTATTTATATTCTTTTGAAATTTAAATATAATATTATAAATAGAAAGATAAAATAAAATTATATTTAGGCAAAATTTTCCCTTTTCTACTTAATCTAAGTGAAAGATAAATATAGCTAGGTCAAAAATTAAAAATTATAGAGAATATTGCTTGTTGGAATACAAACAATACAAAACTAGAAAGTATATAAGATAGAGAATCTAGGATTTGAAGTTGAAGCTCTCTACTCAAGAAAGGAGTACATTACATGGATGCTTGCATAATGAATTATAGTGCAACTTATGTGTTGTAGTTCAGGTTATGTCCTATCATCTGAAACTATTGTAAACCATAAATTTTTTTATAGAAATTTGGAATTACTAAACAAAGGGGAGAATGCAAAAACATAATAACACACTAAGATATACTAGACACTAAAAAAGCACCAAAATAAAGGTAAATTGATAGAAAATATAATGAAAAAAAAGGGACGAATAAAAACAAGACTCCAATACACTTATAATCTTCCAAAACTTGTTAGCTAGGATAAGGAGGAAGGTTTGGGCTGCTTAAGAACTTTCCATAAATGGTCAAACCCCTATTTTGATCTTTCAACCTCCATGTAGCTCATGATAAAGATGAAATAAAATACATGTGTGTACCTAGCTTATGTATGTCTAAAATTAGATAAACAAATATAAATGCTATGAAAATTAATCCTAAAAATGACCTCATTTAACACATTGAAGCTCCTCCTCAATCCTTCTCTTTTCTTTGAAAATGTTCTTGAAATTGTCTTTGTTCGACTCTTTCATAATCGACCTTTAGTCAACAAAGAAACTTGTGTATGAAAATACATTTTCATGCATCTCACCTTAGAAAGATTCGATGAACAGTCCTTAACATGATTTAAGAATGTACTATCCTAAAACCACACGTTTTCAATCTTGAATGGACTCTTTGGGACAGCAAATCAATGAACCCGTCATTTTGACCAACAGCCAAGAAGTTTTTTTTTTTAATATTGAATCAAGTGAATTATTACAAAGAATAAGAGCTACCAAAAGTAGCTGAAAGGAAACCTTACAACCCATAAATACCAAACAACCTTACTAAAATACAGAGCTATACGGCCGAGAAGTTTATCTATGATTGAGTAGCTTTCCTGATGTTCCGTTGCTTGTCAGAGGAATACAAAATTGCCATGAAGTCATCTTAAAGCATGAAACTTTCATTCTCGATAGACCCGATGGCCGCGGACACGTAACACGTTCGAGATGTTGGATTTTTGTAATCTCGAGCCGTTCACAATTAAATGCTTTCCCATCAGATTTTCTAGGATCTACGCACTCCTTTTCTCTCTGACGCTAGGTATTCTCTTAAATGCTGATTAGCTTGACAGATTGAATGCTTCTTGTTGAATTTTGAGCGTAGTTGAAACTTGGCGCTGCAAAAACAGATAATGTGGGGTATCTAGTTAATAAATACCCGCATGATAAATCACTACTCTAAATAAGCGCAGCAGCGTGTAGACCAAGACACGGAAGAACGATGCACAACTCAATTGACTACATATTACGGAGCATTTTGTCTTTGATTAAGAGATGATAAAACCAATCAAAGTGTCGGCCTACATATTAAAGCCTAGTGCAGGCAATAGAGATCCTGGCATAGCAATAGATGGAACGAGCCATAATATGAAAAGTAAAATACAGTTATTGAATTGTGCACAGTGACGTAGGCCCTAGATCAGACTTAGCACTCAAATTAAGCAGCTGTCAAGTCTTGTGAAGCAGTACAATGAAAATGGTGTGATGTAACTGTGCAAGTAGAACCAGTTAATTTCAAGCAAGTGGGAGGAGATTTCAATCATAGGAGTGATTGAGAACAGATTAAATGCAGGATAGAACAATGGTGGAAGACGAGAAAGAGATGGCGTTGCCCTAAAATTTGATAAACATTCATTTTCAGGAATATTTTATGAAGGGAGAGGGCTATCCGGTTCGTCGGATGGGTCCAATCAACGGTCCACCGAAGTTTTCGGGAAGATTAAAAAGTTATGCGAGAGAAGATATAATTAAAAATGCATGCTATTAGAAAACCTCGCTATCGATTATTTAAAGTACAGTGATGGCCCATTATAAGGAGAAGAAATTATTGTTTTATTTATGTAGCATAAAGATTCGAAGTATTTGGTAAGAAGTCTTTATATTTAAGAATAAGCATTAGGTGAAAAGTCATTGTATTTTAAGAGAAGTATGAGTGGGCCAAGATGTAATAGGTCGTCATTAAGGAGAAATATTAAATCTATTTTTAATATCTCAACGTCATTTCAAACGTGATTAAATTTGGTAGGTGAATAAATTTAGTTAGGTGAATTCGAAATTAAATTTATGCAAAAATAAAATAAAATAAGAGAAATATTTAAGTTATTTTAATATTTGAAGGTAAAAGTGAATGTACAAGATTAAAGAGAGAAAAGGAAGAAAATATTAGGTGAATGTATTTCAAGTAAAAGGGTAGTGAAAAATGAGTTACAATATTTAAATAAAATGAGAAGTCTTATTAAAATGGAAAATGAAGAGGGGAATGATTATGGTTCAAAAGAAGAAATATTTCATTGAAGGTGAGAATAATCACATATAGAAAGGAGAATTTATTTTCAATCCAATAGATAATATTATTCATAAATATGTAATTTAATAAATTATAAGTGTATAAATTATCAATAAAAAGTATAATATTACACATATTCTTGAAAAAAGTGGGTGGATATAAAATCACACTATTAAAGTCCAAATAAGGCCAACACCTAGATCATAAAACATTAAAATAAAATCAAGCCACTAAACAAAAACAAGTAGCATATTGGGGAGGAGGGTCCTAGTCTCTCACTTTACCCTATACATCAATAAGCTTTGGGGTATCCATGGGAGGGTCCCAAACCTCACCATATTTTTCTTTTGAGTTACTTTCTTCTTTTTCATTGGCAAGGGTTGGAAAAAACACAAGATCTAATCAAGGAAATTTTCCAAAATCGAACTAGCTAGAAGCTCCACTAGTAGGCCATCTAGAGGTTCCCTTTGTGGGTGGTAGAAAGGTGGATCAAAAGCTATGACCAAACCATTATCCACAATCTCTTTTGATATCTAGAGTAGAAGCATAGAAATGAATATTCTGGGTACCACATGAGTAGAGAGACTTTATCCTTGTTGGTGCCTGCAAGGAGGTGGGCTACCCCTAGAGGAGGAAGGAGACAAGGAAACTATAACCACTACACAAGGGGCATCACCCTATTGGTTGTGTAATGATCCTACCAGGTTCAATACTATTCCAAACTTGCATTTTTTCTAATTTTTAGCTTACGAGTATTTCAATAAACACTTTGCATGCAATACGTTATGAACACTAAAATGGATAAGGAAGTTAAGAAAGAAGGAAAAATTGACAACTCCAAAAAAATATTCTCAAAGTAAGAAGAAAGTTAAATGTGTCTTTTATAAAAATCCTGGACACGATGAACATCAATGCATAAGGAAACAAATTGATTCTCTACAACATATTATAAAAAAGAATAATATAGGGCTACCCGATTCTATCAAGGCATCTTCATCAAATTAGGAAAATAATAAGGAAAAAGAGAAATCAAAGGGAAAATCCTTAGTTGCTACAACATCTTCATCTTTATCATGAATTATAGACTTTGGTGCTTCACACAATATGGGTTCTTCAAAGGTTGTTTTTTCATCCTTAGAGCCATCTAGTATGTCCACAATCACCTTAGGTGATGATACTCCAACATTGGTAAAAGGGAGATGGTTTGTTGAAGTTCAAGGAGGAACATTTTCAAATGTTCTAAGTGTACCTTCACTATCAAATAATCTCCTTTTAGTGTATCAAAATAACTCATTTAGGGAAGGGAATGAGAGTACACTGCTCTCCAAATTTAGTTGAGATAATAAAATTGCAAAATAACAATTTGGTAGCAATAGGGGAAGTAGATCAACAATCCAGATTAGATACCTTCTCCAATTTTTCCACAGATATTTCTCCAAAAGCATTACTAACTCATTCAAATGAAGTTAACAAATTATGGCGTGAGTAATTTGGCCATCTTAACTACCACATACCTTGAGCAACTATGTAAACATAATACATGGTTAAGGGATAACCCAAGTTTCAATTTTCTAAGGGACTTTGTGAAGGTTGTCCACATGAAAATCATCCAGAAGAAAAAAATGACAAAGGTAAATCATGGAGGGCAATACAAGTTTTAGAACTTGTTCACAGTGATGTTTCAAGGGCTTTTCCCCATCCATCTTTTAGAAAAGCTAGGTATGTTCTCACCTTTATTGATGATTTCTCACATCTTACATGGGTCTACTTCCTTATGAAAAAAATAGAAATGTTTGAATCTTTTCAAGATTTTAAAGCTCTTGCTAAAAAATAGTTAGGGAAATTCATCAAGGTTATTTGAATAGATAATGGGGGTGAGTACATGTCAACAATCATTTTGAGTGGTTTTTCATATCAAAGGGGATAGATCTATAGCTCACAGTTCCTTATACCCCCAAAAAAATGGTGTTACCAAACAAAAGCAATTATCTTTAAAAAGATGGCTAATTTTATGATTCACTCTAAGGGGCTCACACCATCATATTGGGAAAAAGTAGTCAACTGTGCATGTTACATTTAGAATAGAGTTCCTTATAGAGCCTTGAAGGACCCATCACTCCCTTTGAAGCTTGGAAAGGTTGGAAACCAATAGTTAATCATTTTAGAGTTTTTGGCTCCCATGCCATGGAATGCATTCCAAAAGGACATCACAAGGCTATGGATCCACAATCCAAGCCTTGCATATTTTTTTGATAACCAGATGGTGTAAAAGGCTATCACCTACTCCACCCTACCACACATGAGTTGTTTATTGATATAAGTGTTAAGTTTTAAGAAACATCTCTTGAAACTATACTTGACACTTCTCAACATATTATGGACTCACTAGATCCCAATTATAGTACTGTATACACCTAAAAATTTGGATAATCTAATTAATTAAATATGATTTATTTGATTAATTAACCTTAAATTCCTCTACTATTGAATAAATAGAAATATTTATTTATATAGTTCACATTTTAATTCTTCTAATTCTTCTATTATTTCATCTTAATTTAATAAACAAGTTCACATACTTTGTTTCATTTATTATTCATTTCTTCCAATTTTAATTTAATAAATAGACTTCTATAGTTTGATTTATTAAATTTAATATCTTATTTCTTCCTAAATTTGAATAAATCCAAATATTCAAATATATTCATATTTCTACAGCTCATCATATTTTACCTACCAAATTAGATATAAAACATCTAATTTAATTCAACTAGCATTCACGAGAAAGCTATGGAGACAAATTGGAAATCAATTTGTCAATCTCCTTCCTCTGATTCTTCCTATTCTCTTGCAAGATGTTTTTTTGGGGACAAACAATCCCCGTGATCAGCTCAGGCTTCTTCATCCTTCACCATTGAATCCTCCATATCAAATCCTGACCTTTGCCTTACTACCACATCATAGGATGCTACCGAGAAATCTATATATACAACGTTTCTCCACAGGAAATGGATCCCAAATTTGTGCAATCTTACTTTGCAGAAATAACATATCAAGCATTCAAGCATTTAGCAATAGCAATCAGTAGAATCATAATCATGGCAT